>JASCZW010008316.1:0-39773 GCA_034211315.2 Aedes japonicus | reverse complement strand
GCTCAGAATAACTCAGGATTGCTCAGTGTCTTGCCCCTAGGTTTAGAACAATCATAATTTGTGTTGTGTTGTGGTAATAGATTTCAGTAGAAACAACCAACCTACCTGTTTGTTTCAAACAAAATCGTTGGTTTAAAACAACAAAACGGACTTTCGAAACAACCAGTTTTTTAGATTGGATGTCAACCAACAAGTATGTTGTTTGAAACGGGACTGTCTTTTCTCCGTGATGGATTTTTGCCTAAAAAAAAGTGTGAATTATTTGCCGTGTCACAAATGGACACTTTTCAACGCATCAATAAAGTTAATCTCAAGTTTCACTACACAGTTGTTTGCGAAAACCCATTAATGGGTAAAAAAACACCCATTTTCAAATAGCCATCCCGTCTGTCACAAAATGGGGGAATTCTAAATCATGCAATGGGTAAAAAAAACACCCATTGAAGGAAACCTCATACAATAAAAAAACGGGTATATTTTTACACATTAATGGGTGAAAAAAAGTTCTAAAACCAAGCGTATCCGGTGCATCGTTGGTGGAAAGCGCTGCTTGTTTCAGTTTTTTCATTTCATAAAAACTACAATAATATATGAAACTTAACACTTTCGGAACAACGCAAGTAAGACAAATGATATTGTTGGTATATAAATAATCAAATGCTTCAGAATTATACTTCCAGATCGTCGATTCAACTTTAACTAAACGTTGACAATCGTTTTGTGTGCACTGAGCATTAAGGCGAGCATTTTGGAGCCAGTAAAGAAGTCGAATCCATATTTTAAAAAAAACATGAATAAAAACAAGTACAAGTATTTTATTTAAGTACTTATTGATTGATTACCATGAATATCATAAAATTACAATCTACCAACTGCTACATAATCTGCATGCAAAAATGGGTAACTTTTTAATCATTTTGGCTTCTTTGCAATGGGTGAATAAATACCCATTTTGGCTTCTTTGCAATGGGTGAAAAAATACCCATTTTGTGACATAAACTGATTTTACCCATTAATGGGTAAATCGGGTTTACCCATTGAATGGGGAGAGCCACTTCTAGCGAAAATGGGTGTTTTTTCACCCATTAATGGGTTTTTGAAAACGACGGTGTATGAAACAAAGAATTCAGCGCCAACATTAGATTAGGGCGAATCTGCTTTTGTAAACAATGGCTTTCGTAGTCACTTTCTCTTGAACAAAAGGTCACAAATACAAATTAAGCACTCATTTAAAAAGCGGAGCTTTATCGCTATCCGCTGATATATTCAATTTGAAGGAATTGTATTCAACTTCCGATAAATTAGCAGACAAAGTGTTTGTTTACAAAAGCAGATTCGCTCTAATCAAATGTTGGCGCTGAATTATTCGACTTTTTTTTCCTCCGTGTAATTCAGTTCGTCATTGACATTTCGTCGTTGTCTGTTTTGTGATGTAAGCTACTCCTCTGTACACCGAATTATCTTTGGGTGTACTTGTCGGGGTTCCGTGCACGCATAAATCATTGGTGTTTGCCTGACAATCGATCGCACTAGGTGGCCCAGTGTAGCATCAGATTATCAATGATAACGGCAAACAAGCAGTGCAAAGAATAATTTCTGGCCACTCGTCCATTTTACTTGCAGAAATCGCCAAAAAAAATAACAATTTAGTAATATTTCTAGTCGATAATAAGTTGGGTGATAAAAGTATTTTGCAGTCAACAACGATTACTACGTGGTAGTTCTTTATCTGTAAGTATTCATCATATTTCTACGATATATTAAAATGTTAATGTAGTTCTGTGAGCTGGCGGAAGTTCGGATGCGTCACAGTTTTTCCCACTAAACCAGTTTTAATTAGGAAAGGTAAATAACGAAAACAGTTATTGATATTTACATTCTTCGGCTATCAATCGCTGTATTAATTTCGTAACGTAGAATGAAATGAAGTATTGAATCGATTTGATGTGATCGTGGGCGGTACTGAAAACCAAATAAGATTGGTGCAATATCAACATCTATGTACTTCAAGATTGTTGAACATATTTCGTCATGTTATGAAGGCAAAAAAGAAAGAAAAAATCCCCTTATTCCCGTTTTCGTTTGAATTGAATCAGCCCTGCAGAAACGTGTGTAATGGATTTTAAAGTTATATAGGTATGTTAGACGTGAACGTGAGAAGGAAAATTTCCAAAGTTCGGCTCTAGACTTGTGGACATAGGTTCACGTACCTGCCAAGTTCTAGCTCGTAGATAATAAAACAAAATTATTGTCAACACAAACTGCACCTGTGGAATACATATTTATGACAGTGTTCAAGCGTTGCAAAGAGAATACCGAATTGCGTGTCCAATAATAAATTTTCTGTAATGCGTGAAAGTTTCTTACAAATACGCGCACACTAATGCGAATTATCCCTGCAATTTGATGGAGTACTTGCTAACTTTTATTTGAGACCAATTTCTTGAATCACAGAAAGTTTGAACTGTTTAGTGGAATACCTGTAACTAGAAATGAGAAGAAAAATTAGTATTTTCCATTTAAATCCAACTACCATTGCATATCTTGACAGATACGCGTATTTCGTCTACAATGTGCAGACTTCTTCAGTGTCGTGTACTAATTTCTTGTGTGTAGGAATCGTCTTAACGTAATTATTTCAATGTTAACGTCCACAAAGAGTTCACGAGTCTTTGAAAACTATATGTTCTTTGTTAATTCTTCTGGCTCCAATCACTGGGAACTAGACCAATAAGACTTGTCGCCTCCCAATATATAAATGGTTCAAATGATAGTTTTATTTGACAAGAAACGCAAACTTTAAAGACATTATTATTGGATTGAAAGACTTTACAGTTGTCTTAGCCTAATCCTGCTATAAGCTTATCAATCTCTAAAGTAATTGATAACATTCTGAAGTTTTGCGCGTTCACAGAATTGTTGTGACCGAAAGTGTTGTTGCCATGATCATTTTTATTTTTATCGTGTTGATGATACAGCCCACACGTATTTCGTGAAGAAATTATATTCTCAAAAACATGAACTCAAGCCTCGAGGCGAATATCCGGTGCGCGAAGTTTATCCGATTTTATTGGTTTAAAATTGTATTGATACATTTCTTTGTTTATCGATTATCGATTGCCATCGTTTGATTGAGACGCTCCTGCTAATTAACTTTACTCGCACGGTGGTAATTGTAAACGTTTCAAGTCCATTTCCACCCGTATTCGGTACCCGGGCGGTTCTCGGTAGTTATCTCGGTAAATTGTGACCAGAGGGAAGTGCAGTTCGCCCGAAAATTAGAGCCCATTTTTTTGATCAGAGGTTTCGATTCGGCATCGATCGATTTTCCTGCCACCGCTGCGGCGGCGGAGCAGCACTTGGGGTAAATTCTCAGGAAGATAGAACGAGTGTCAAGTGGAAAATATTCAGAGCATGTTTGTATGGTGGTGAAATTAGTGTGTAATCTCAAAACAGTGGATTGGCAAACATGTACAACGGAATCGGATTAGTAACACCCCGTGGATCCGGCACGAATGGGAACGTTCAAAGGAACGTAGCCTTTGTTCGGCCGGGGAAGAAGGACAACGTCAACTACCGGACGGAGGATGACTTAGCCAGTCGAACCGGCAGCCTAACCAGGGCATCCTGGACCATGAGCGGAAGCGTAAGATCGAGGTGAAATGTGCCGAACTGGAGGAAGTGCTCGAGAGTCAGGGGTGAGTGTTGTCATACGACGTATTACCAAAAATGAGTTTCGTACGAAGAGGAAAAAGAAGAATTCGAGCGAGATTTGGTATTGGCTGTCATAAATGAATAGATTTAACGTTTATTTTTTAATTAAAAGTTATCTTTCGTTTATTACACAAACAATTCACAGAAAGCAAAATAAATCTAACTCATTGATCATCGCCTTGGGTTTCTTCCTCGATAATGGCGCCCTTTGCCAATGCTCCTTCCGGTTCTCCCTCCAAATTGTAAATACGACGAATGCTTTCCTCGTCCGCTGAGTCCGAAACATCATCAAACTCGTGGCCGATAAAGAAGAGAATAGCCCGTGGGATGACGCGTTCTTTGATGTAGTAGCCTATCTCAAAGTCCGTTTTCATGAACTGAACGTTCAGAATGGAATCTGCTTCAAACGGGGGCCTCGGATTGAAGAAGTTGAAGAAGCTGTTGGATAGCACCTCGTACTTCTGTCCACTCTCGTTTATCATTGGCAACATCGTCAGGTTGGCTCCTTCCTTCCAGTGAATTTCGTGTCCAACGGTGTCGTAAATTTCGAACCCGTTGAACGAGAATGGCTTCTCAGAGTTGGGAGAACACTTCAACAGGTATTTCTTTTCCAAGATACGATCCTCGAAGAAGTCGTTGGGTTCAAACTCGAATTGCAGGATAAATTGGGGTGTCGGTTCGCTCTTCACTTGGGTCCTAACGTCCACCAGGCGCTTGAGCGCTTCCTCGTCCGGTTCCCTTATCATGGCTTGCAAAACCGGTGTCATCTTGAAGATGGTCAGCCAAAACTCCGTGATTCCCTGTGCCTGATCGGCAGCGTCATCCGTCGACTCGGGAACACCCTCCAGCTTCGGAATGTAGATTCCGTTGACTATCTGGCGGCGTTTCTCGTTCATTTCGTCATAGTTTTTCTGATATTCCACCTTGAGTGAGTGGACCTTCTGGTGGAATTCGGCCTCCTTGTTCAGCAAATCCAGCTGAATTTTCTTCAACGTTTCAATCTTGATCCGCACGTTCGGTGGCATGGCCGCGATCTTCTTGATTTGCTTGATCTTGAGGCCGAGTCCGGACATCTGACGGAGCAAATCTCCCTCCTCGTCGGAACGCAGGATCTGGACTTGGCTGGAGGACGATGCTACCGCTTCCATGTTGAGCACTTGAATGGTGAAAATTTTTGACTGCTGGTCCGAGTAGCTTGCTGTGATGAATTTCGGTCGAATCGTGGGTTTAATGGGTTACTTTGGTTCGAACAATTGCTGTTCGGTGCAAGGTGCCGACAAAAGAAGTGGAGCTGGAATTTTTTAAATTTATCGGGAGTTTTGGAGACACTTTAAAATCTACATTACGCGGGTGGGTGTTGGCCAAATTTGGATTTTTCAGATATAACCCTGAATAGGTCGTAGAGTATATTTTATATATCTAGTAACCTAACGTCCGTGCTCCATCACAATATTTTCTATTGTGATGTGTCCAACTCAATTGGTAAATTGAACTGAAAATGAGTTTGAAAGAAGGGAAACTTGGAGTTGAGCACACGTACCCACTGATTGACGCTAAATATTGGCCAACGTGCTTTTGCACATTTGTTTGACGATTTGTAAAGCAACACAAATTTCCAAACCCAAAGCTCGGATGCCGTGTTTCATCGGTACCCGGACTTTTTGTCCATGGTCTGGAAATTTTTCAAATCACAAACTAGCATGCAGTGGTTAGCTTGTAAATTTGTCATAATTTGTTAGTGATAAATCTGAGAGGGTTGATTCATCGACTAAGTTCATCAGATATAGCTCGAATGAGCTTCAGCTTAATAAACAACTGAGTATTGTAGTCGTTTATTCAATAAAATGTTCTCACTATCCTCATTTAATGCTCAGTTCAGCCAATGGTGCCTAACACATAGTTGTAATCAACCATCGATAACTCGCAACAATCTTTTCATAGAAAAGGCTATGCTCTTCGAACATCCGGGGGACTACAGGGATTCTACTTATATCTTGCTTCTTAATTTTGTTTCTTTTCAGGCAACAATTAATATATTTCTACCAAATTTTGAAGACAATATCTAATAAAGCTTGCTTCAGATAGAATTGGAACAAAAAAAAATTGCCTGTATTTCAGTTATTTATTATTGAATTCAAGTTTTTTTTTTATACAAATGTAGCGTTTTCTTCATACTTTTAAGAAAAAATACGGATAAAATTATTTGTCACGGTTTCGAAGGAATTCTCGATTTTTTCCTGTAACACGGCTCATTAGGCGGTGCACACCTTCTTCGTCCATCGTTTTAGCTATCTTATTCCACCAGGTCTTCATCTGATTGATGTCTTTGACAACCTTTCCCTTTCCCTTCAGTCTTCTCTTCATGATTGCCCAGTATTTCTCAATAGGGCGGAACTGGGGGCAGTTGGGTGGGTTAGGGTTTTTCGGAACAACCTGGACCCCTTTCTCTGCATACCATTCTTGAACGACTTTTGGTATAGTTCCGCCGTCATTGTCTTATTTGTAACGAAAACTTTCGTTTTTTTGCCACAGCTGCAAATGCCCTGACAAATCATGAATTTTCGTGCAAATTCATGAATCATCATAAATTTTCGTGCAAAAACAAATTTAAATTGGGCTGGAACATTCCCCCGAGCAATTGCCAAGTAAAATTTTTGACCAGGGATTTGCCCGAAGTCAGCCTTGACATAGGGTCCATCGTCCATCAGAAGACACCCGTCGAACTTGGTCAGCACCTGGTCGTATAGCTTCCAAGCACGGATTTTGGCCACACTATTCTGTTTTATGGTCCGATTTGGCTGTTTGCTAGCTCGATACGACTTGATTCCTTCCCGGAGTTGAGTTCTCCTCACGGTACTATGGGCAGCACCGAATTTTCTGGCCAAATCACGGTCCGACAGATTGGGATTCCTCTTAATCGTCTTCAAAATCTTACCACGCAGTTTCCGGTCGACAGTTCCACTCCGACGATTGGCTTGAGGCTTCCGAATCGTCGTCAATGTTTCCTTATACCGTTTGATAACGCGCCATACGGTATTTCTGGGCAATTTCAGCTGTTTAGCTAGCCTAGATGCAGACCACAATGGATCTTCCAGTTATTTGCACAATTTTTTCCCTTCTTTCGGTTTCCATGTTGATTGTTTACAAAGTACAGTCGATTTGCGGAATGTCAAAAATACATACGTGAAGCTGACAAAATTCCCGACACGTGGGCGCCAAGAACTTCCAAATCCGTCCACCAGGAGCGCCACAATATGAGCAAAAGTTTGTTCCAATTCTAAATGAAGCAACCCTTATCTCTATTTATCAATTTCTTTTAAAGTAGTGGTGCTTCGGTTGGGCATGGAGATGAATTGGTGTAACAGAGCCTTGACGGACGTCTGTGGAGTTGGGTAGAGGCGACTCGTGAGGTAGTAAGTGCTCTCAAGGCCGTGGAGCAGGACAGGTAATTGTTACCCATTGTATCTATATGTCCTTTTTTAATAGGTTTGCGCAGACGATCAGTTAAATCGGTTGAATTGGTTGTGTTGATGCGTTGTTCCGTAATATTTTTTTTATCGAGCGTTTATGTCTATTGTTTTGTTGCCTATTGCGTCGCCATTGCGTTGCCGTCGCGCGAGTGATCGTATGAGCATGAGAAGTCGTGGTTCGCCGGGTAAGACGGGTCGATGGAGAGGTACATATTTAATTGTGATCCAAATTATTCGTACGCCATGCTCGTCGGGCCACCCTATCTTGGAACAAATAAACCACTGTCCCATTTTGTAAGTGACTCCAGCGACATCCGTACTGTTGGTGTAGATCGGTCCAAATTTGCTCTGAGGCGTTGAGATGAATTGCCTTGTTTTCCTAATGAAATACCACTATCACACTCTGTGAGTGACCCCAATAGCATCTTTGCTGTTGGTTTAAACCGGTCCAAATCGGCTTTCCAGCATTGTAAACATCTCCTAGTTTTCCACTGAAAAACCACTATCACATTTTGTGAGTGGCCCCAATGGCATCCTTACTGTTGGTTTAAACCGGTCAAAATCGCCATTTCAGCATTATTAAAAATCACTTTGTTTTCCCAATGAAAAACCACAATCACACTCTGTGAGTGGCCCCAATAGCATCCTTGCTGTTGGTTTAAACCGGCCAAAATCAGCTTTTCAGCTTTATTTAAAATCACTTTGTTTTACCAATGAAAAACCACAATCACACTTTGTGAGTGGCCCCAATAGCATCCTTACTGTTGGTTTAAATCGGTTCAAATCGGAATTCGGTACTAATATTCAAATATTTCACTTGACAGCTTATCGTTAACCAAAACGAACCCTGCTGCTACCCAATCCTGTTATTCAAAATCCCAGTGATTTCTCGTGGGAGTGCAGTGGATTCCGCGGCTTCCAGTAAAGCGAGTATCACGTCAACATATTCCTACCCTTTCCTTACTTGACCTGCATTCGGACGGGGCCGGCGCCGGTATTGCCTTAGTTTGGGATCACCAGTTTTTACACATTGAAGGTGTATGTTAGTCCCAAGCATCATCTGTTGGTTCTCTGTGTAATAACAGCTGATCTGGCAACAACGGAGTAGCAACCTCGGGCGGCCAATCATGCTCATGCTCATCGATTGCCATCGTTTGATTGATATGAGATCTTTCAAAATCTTAGCACCAGTAATTATGATCAGCCAATAAAAGCTTCCCTTGCTGATTGTGTTCCCTTTTCCACTCCATCAACTGAGGTCCGACATCGCCATTTATTATCAGAAGGGGAAATTTCACGCGTCTGTCAAAATTCATTTTTTTTTTGTGCAGAAGACAGGGAAGCCTGACGAGGTGCTATTCGAGGGGCGAATCATTTATGCATTTTCGATTCAGCCGCACGTATTAAGAAGTGCATTGTAGCAGTTTTCCTCGCAGATTTTGCACGTTATTCAACGCATTGACGCATTGTAGTACGCATTTATTGCACATTATTCAACGCACTTGATTTATTTGTGCACTTTTTACTGCATTGATTGCGCTGAGGTACTTTTCAACGATTTTTTTTTAATTTTCTACACATTTTAGATTTAGTTTTACATGTAATGATTCGCTCCTCGGTGATATTATGGTGTAGGGATGCTTTGTTTGGTCACGTGTTGAAGAACTTTCTTGAATTGAAGGAATGACGGATGCCAACAAATACATCGACATTCTGTGCAGGGATTCGGTGTTTACCTTGCTGGACGTTGGCCTAGAAAATAAGTACATAAAGGGCAAACCCTAAATTATTGTAGCACAGTTAATTTTCTATAAAATCTCATGTATTTATCTGATAAAAGTTGCAGAACAGTTTTATGCATACATTAAGCTCAGTTTACAAAATTATTGGAGGTTGTTTATTTATTTATTTATTTTATTTTTATTTATTTTTTTTTTTTATTTTTATTTTTATTATTATCTTCTTTTTTTTATAATTTATCTTCTTTTTTTTAGTGTTGCCAGTTTTCCTGGCAAACGCCAATTGAAATTCTCTGAACTTCCCGGACATCACAAACTTCGAAAATTAACAACTTAAGAAGGATTCATCTTAATACATTTTTTTCTTCATAGTATAATAGATTTTTTTAATTATCGTTACTCAAAAACAAACAAAAAATCATCGCCAAAATTTCACTAATGTAAGCTTATAAATTAATAAACGAAAAATTTTCATTACTCAGAAAATGGTTCTTCCGGATTTTCCATCGCTGTGGAATATTTTGTAGGAAAACTGGGAACCCTGAATTTTTCAATATGTTTTTTTGTTTATATATGCATGAACCCTACGCGTGTACGCGTGTAGTTTCATAACAATCTGAGACCCGTCGGCCCAAACTCTTTACTTTCTTCTTGGTCTTTCTGAGTTTCCGCTTCATGATGGCCCTATAAGTTTGTGGTTTTTCAAGGTGCTGCTAAAAAAATGGCAACAGACATTTTTGGAGGCATTCAGTCTTGTGAATTTCACTATTAATGGTGTCTGTTCTGACGAAAATTTGACCTTGCTTTCCACAAATGTAGGTGGCTTGCCGAGTGTGGTATTTTGATGCGAATTTTGACATTTTCTTTTTTTCGACATGTTGATCGATTTTTAATTTTTTTTCCGATGTGAAGCTTCTGACCTGACATTTATTGGAGGTCAGCTAAGATGTACCTATGTTTCCTCATCCACCACACAGCAACTTAATCTGGTAAACATATTCTTACTGAGCTTCCTAGCACGGGTCTTGGTTACAGGCAACAGTTAGCTGCCAATCATCGTGATTTGGGAAGCTTTAAACCTTGTATGCATGTTATCCAGCTCGTTTCCCTCTGTCTTTCCCGGCTTCTTTCCTGCGCTGCACTTATGATCCAAAGTCAATCAGATTTACAGATTTTTTTTTTCCCCAAAGCACGATGGGACAGAGCCGGATTTTCACCTGAAGCGAACACATTTTTTTCACGCGTCTCCACTTTACTAACATACACCTTGGTCGCAAATAAAGAACACACTACTACGCATTTCACAGGATGCGAAAAATTCAATTCAAATGGGAACTGTGCAAAATGGTGTAAATATCTCTAACAGCTAGTTGTAAGTGTTCAGAGTAAATTTCTGCTCGCCCTTTATTTCAGTAAGACAGTATGCTTGATCGAGCACAAACGGACGTAATTTATTTGGACCTATCTGCAGCATTCGACAAGGTTAACCACCAAATTGCTGTGGCGAAGCTTGAAAGGTTTGGAATACATGGAAGACTTTTAAATTGGCTCCGTTCTTTTTTGATTGGTCGGCACTCGCAAGTAGTCATTAGTGAATCCACCTCGGCATCATTTCCTATCACGTCAGGAATTCCATAAGGCAGTCATCTTGGACCACTCATTAATCGACCACCGTTAATCCTAAAAAATGCTCGACGATTACGTTTTCTCGATTGAAGAATCCAATAGTCCACAATTATTCCTTCGCTGGAGTTGTTTTGGAAAGAGTGAATCAAATCAAGGACTTGAGAGTTATTCTTGACTCCCAATTGACGTACAAGCAACATGTGTCATTTATAGTGAACAAAGCCTCGAAAAACCTACGACTTTTTCGACTAACTAAAGAGTTCATCGACATTTACTGCTTAAAAGCGCTCTACTGTGCGTTGGTTCGTTCGACTTTGGAATACTGTTCAATTGTTTGGAGCCCTCACTACCAAAATGAAATCGAGAGAATTGAATCAGTTCAACGGCGATTTATTCGATTTGCACTACGACGGTTGCCATGGAATGATCCAATTCGTCAGCCAAGCTACGAGAATCGCTGTCGACTAATTAGGCTGGATACTCTAAGTACACGAAGGAAAGTTGCGAAGGCTCTTCTAATTGCAGAATCAAGTGGATTGCCCCGAAATCCGAGTTCAAATAAATTTCTTCGTCCCACCTAGAGCCTTGCGGAACAATCACCGCACTAATTACGGACAAAAAAGCGCCATTACTGGCCTACAAAGGATTTTTAATCGGGTAGCAACGAAATTTGATTCTAACATTTCACGTGATACACTTCGGACTAGATTTTTCAATGTGTTTAGATAAGCTGTTAATGTGTTATTTGTTTTTTTAAATATATTTTATGAGATCAACAACTCAACTTTAGGGCATAGAAGCCTGTCGATGTATAATATTAAATAAATAAAAATGGATGCAAATAGATTATAGAACACCTAGGATTTCTTCATTCGACGGTGTCCCGGGTTGTAAAGTCAATGAGGCGGTCAGGCAGTGGCACAAACCAAAGACAGCTGATCCGGTGAAGGCAAGAACGGTGTTTAATCTGTTCAAGCGTTGACCGAACCTTTCGAACCGCGATGTGGCGAAAAAGGCCTCTACAGGAAGGCACCAAACCGGAACGACAAATAGAACAAGGTAAGCAAGACCCACGTCAGGAAGCTGTACAGAGAGTGGTTTACATTCAGGGACTTACATCAAGGCGCACACAAAACAACACAAGGAGTTTTACTTTGCCACATCACGGCTGGCCGTTCCCAGGGAGGTGAAGAAGAAGGAGGTGGACAAATTCGTTAAAAAGTTCTTGGTTTGGCACACATGGCCTGTGCACAAGAAAAAAATAATTAGTTTTAACAAGCGCGTAGAATTTTTCCTCGTTTGATTCCAAGCCAAAGGAGGCGTAAAGAACGAGATTGTTTGCAATCTTTCATGCGCCACAAAACAATGTTTGCAATCTTTCATACAACAGGCTAGATTCAGGCGTTATCTGACTTAAATTTACATGAAATATCCCATTATTTTCTGCCAAATCTAGCATTCCATTTGCGATTTAGTATTTAAGTATTTAAGAACAAGCTGGGTTTGAAGAAACAGTGGGTAAAAGTATCGTGAGAAGTCTGCCCATAACTTTATGAGTGGTGTCATGGACAAAATGTGGGCATTCGGTCATGATGACCTTTCAACCAATGTTCTCTCAGGTTTCTATAAAACTTACCATGATTTTGTTGTTTATCTTGAAAATTTGACGAAAATAAAATAAGGAATACATTTTTGACGACCCTTTTTGTGTGTCTTTGTTTTCGAGTACAGTCTTGAAGTGAATATTAATTTTTGGTTTTCGACCTTTTGGTGTAGGGTACAACATTTTGGGCCTTTTGCGCTGGTCCCGTTCTTTTTTCATCTTTTGAAACTGGTTTAGGCGCTTTGAATCACAGTTCCAAATAATTCACTTGTTACGTTTTTCCACTCTTAATAGTACAGCTGCATCGGATTTGAAATAAGACAACCGCTGCGATCAAATCAGACAAATATGACGGAAGTACCCTACCAGACAATGAGCGATGGAAGCCATGTGCCGAAAACGGTCCATCTGGATCCGGAAAGCCAGGTGGAGATCCGTGGGATGTCATTTTCGGAAGAATCCATCCGAAAAGCCTTCATCCGCAAGGTGTACCTGATACTGACGGTTGGTATTTTACAACGGAGGATCTCTCCAGTGGAAGGCATATTTAACCTCCCGGGTCTTTTTTTTTCAGGTACAATTATCCATAACAATGGCATTCATCTCCTTGTTCATGTACCATGAGCCGGCAAGGGCCTTTGTCGCGCAAAATCCGTGGATGTCTATCACGGCATTCGTAACGATGTTCGCCGTGCTAATCATAATGGCTTGTTGCGGCGAAATAAGACGCAAGACGCCGCATAACTTCATCTTTCTTGCCTTGTTCACAGCTGCTCAAGGGTTCATGTTGGGAATCATTTCCACCCAGTACAACTCCAATCAGGTAAATTGCCTCGAGGGGTTCTTCATTTGACGAAACACGTGGCATGGGAAACTAATTGATTTTCTTGTTGCAGGTACTCATGGCAGTTGGCATCACGGGCCTCATTTGCATCGGGCTGACGTTGTTTTCGTTCCAAACCAAGTGGGATTTCACCATGATGGGTGGCTTCCTGTTCGTGGGCTTGTTGGTGGTATTCGTGTTTGGCATCATCGTGGCGTTCTTCCCCGGAAGTGCCGCCAACTCAGTTTACTCCGTCTGCGGTGCTCTTCTGTTTTCGCTTTACCTGATCTACGATACGCAGCTGATGATCGGAGGGGACCACAAGTACTCCATTAGCCCAGAAGAGTACATTTTTGCCGCCCTCAATCTTTATCTGGACATCGTGAACATTTTCTTGTTCATTTTGAGAGCCTCGAGATAAGCATTTGGATGCGGGATTTATTAGTTTTTTTTTTTTATTTTCCAAAGAAAATTCAAATTTTCCTTATATGATTAAAACATGAATTCGGTAAATTTGCGATTTTCTCTTATCCTAATGCATTATTACATGGGCAATACTTGTTTCAAAGCGGTGAATTTTTAAGTAAATTCTTGTTAATTAAAACGATTTTTTGCTCATTCGAAAGTAGCTTAAGGATAACCCCAACTCTGCAACTCTCCCTAAAACATCGCAATTTTTTTCAAGTTTCGCAAACATGCAATAACGCATTTCACAAATAACAGCGATTGTGATGATCATTAGGATGGGCGGAAAGTAAACGTAACAGTATATTGTTAAATAAAACAATCTTCCAGAACTTGCCAGTATACGACAATGCATGGAGAACACTTCTAGAGCAACAAATCAAAAGGGTCTAACTAGAAACGTAAACAATGGCTACCGATGATGTATCAATACTATGTGATTGAGTGTGCTGTGAGTTTGCAGTAAGAGTTTGATTCATTTGTCGGTAGCACGTTTCAGAAGCTGAATTTCAAATTATGGCGTAACGATAAACTCGAAGTGCTTGATGTTTCCAACAACTTTGGCTCACATTATATTGTACTCTAATATTTATGGCGTGAGAGGGTCAAACTCTTTGAGAAAGTTGTAGAAAACAGAGTCGTGAGAAATTGCCGATCAGAATCATTGTTAGGCCCTTTTGAATTGCAAGGGGAGAATATGTTGAGAATCGTAGAAAAAGGTGTGAATTGAAATATTTGTTAATTAAGTTGACGACCATTCTTTGCCTCGCTAAGTTGCTGATAAGCGAGCTTCCCCAAGCTTGGGGAGAACGCCAGACGTGAACGATTTAGAGAGCCGAAGATAAACAAATTCTTTAGCTTCTTAGTCGAATGAGCCAAAAATAAATTAATTCAAGACGTCCCTGCGTTTAATCGATTGTTTCGTATTGAATGATAGGTAGTTCATTATTCGGATTCCAATGCTGAATACACGAGAGTTATGATCAGAATCGTATGAATTTTCCCATGCAATATATTTTCAAAAAGGTGTTATCTTCATCTGATTATCAGCTTCTCAGTCCAGTCAGATTGATTGCTCTTTGTCCACGATCTAGATTAAGCATTATCAGGAATTTGCAATACTGTGAATGAGCTACTTTTGAAAACAATGAATCGCCCAGTAGGTATCTAGTAATATGAGGTGGTGATGATATTTTCCTATTTATGCTTGTCAATTGTAAGAAGTGATCGTTTAAAATAATCTATTATTGCAGTTTGTTTACATAAATTAGAAACTATACTGTCTGAGTAAAACAAAAACCCACGGAATTGTTGATTATGTAAGGGGTCTAAGTATTTTATACATATTGATTAACTGTAGAACTCATGAATTCAATATTAGATTCAAAGAGAGCAACGACTGTAACAAAACCCTATTATTTCCCAAATTCGACGATACGAGAGAATCCACTTAAAATATTGCTGTTTTAGTATACATCTGATAGGAACACATCTTATTTGAATAAAATGAAATTTTAAATAATAAAGCATCGGCAATTGATAACAGTAACAAATTATCCATTACCTGGAAAATGAGTTGTTTATATTCGACTGTGGGATGTAGGCTAAAAACATGTCAGTGCAAGTTATTGAATCCGAGATAAATTGAACTCTTAAGTCATGAACCATATATCACTTTCTTATAGATCGAATCGTTCTGGATCTGGATTCACTTTCTGAACATTATTTTCACTCATTTGTCACGTCACGTCATGCCTCATTTTCCGCGTTGCCGGCACTCGATTCTAATGCACTAAATTTCGAAATAAGATGCTGATTGAATTTGTGGCGCTCGAGTGATGTGTGTCATCCGAGGTTTTCTCAAATTAGGTTACGGCAAGTTGATGGATTTTCGAGTTTACGTGTTTTGTGGGGATTGAGGCTTGTTCGCAAAAAAATCTGGACACCACTAAATACGTAAATATCTGGAAATACTTCACCAACGCGTGAAATATTTCGCAGACTGATGAACGTTTGTCTGTTCATTGTGTAAAATCAATTTTTGGTGATACTACTTTTAGATCGAAGATGGCGTCGAAAGAAGAGCAAGTGCGAAAGGCAATTGTGTGCGGTCGCATTGAAAATCCGGATCTGTCAGCAAGAAAACTTGCAAAAAGCTTGGTTTTCCTGCAAGCACTGTCCATAACGTTGTTAAATCTCTCGATACACGTTTGACAACAGCCATGAAGGCTGGGAGCGGAACAAAAACGGATCTCGGGAACCACCAGAAGGGCGCCAAAGTGAAGCAAATATTACAGAAGAGACCAGATCTTTCGGTACGTACTGTGGCTAACAAAATAAAAATGTCCTCAACTTTCGTGCATACTTCCAAGCACCGGTAAGGTATGATGTCGTTCAAGGTGAAAATTGTTCCGAACCGATAAACAGAATATGACGGCTAAAACCCGGGCTCGCTAGTTGTATCGCGAATATTTGACGAAGTTTTTGCTGTGTGATAATGGACGAAAAACCTTAAGTGTGTAGAGGAGCATTTCAGGACGAAAAAAAGGCCAAGTTTCCCAAAAAAATATTTGGTTTGGCACGCAATTTACAGTTGTGTTCGAGCAAGCCAAAGCTTCATTACTACCGAAACGGTAAACAAGGGAATATACAGTGAAGAATGCCTAAAGAAGCAATTGTTATCATTCCTACGCAGCCATGACGCTCCCTCGCTGTTCTGGCTTGATTGGGCATCTTGTCACTACGCCAAAGATGAATTGGAATGGTATAAAGCGAATGGAGTCCATGTTGTACCGAAAGTGGTGCAGCCACCCAACTGGCCGGAGTTGCGACCTATCGAGCGGTATTGGGCTGTCGTGAAGAGAGAACCCTCGCAATATAAACACCAAGCTACAACTATAGAAAAAAAAACATCAAAAATCTTGGACAAAAGCAGCTAAATCGGTTTCAGAGAAGTCTGCACAGACCCTAATGGCTGGACTAAACTCAAAAATTCTATTGAACTAACAGCAAATTTGTTTTATTCCAAATTTAATCTTGTTAGAAATAGAAATTTAATCGTGTGATTAATCATAGCACCCATATGTAACTATATAGCAAATAGAAACTTCACTTCTGTTTCAACCACTAAAACGAGTAGTTCGCTTTACAGCCGAATCTAATAGGTTATGGGCCCAGAATCTAGAAGATAAATTAAGATGTATACCGGAGCTGGTAATGGCCAAGCGAGCCAGCAGCAGATCCCCTAGCAGAATTCAAGTCTACCGCCGATCGAACGCCTCTGCGGTCGAGAAAATTGGTCAACCTGGAGATTCGCGGTGGAGACGTACCTCGAACTGGAGGAGCTGTGGGAAACTGTAAAGCCAATTCCGAACGCGGATGGGACGCTGCCAGCGGTGGACGAGCGGAAGTGCAGAAGAGCACGAGCGAAAATTATTTTGCTTTTGGACCCCATCAACTACATCCACGTGAAGAACGCGAAGACGGCCCGTGAGGTATTTGCGAAGCTTGAAGCAGCTTTTGAAGACACCGGACTAACCCGCCGGGTGGGACTGCTCAGGAAGCTCATAACCACGACCCTTTCGTCATGCGAAACCGTGGAAAGGTATGTGACGGAGATAATTTCTACCTCCCATAATCTTCGGGGTGTTGGTTTCGACATTTCCGAAGAGTGGATCGGTTCCCTGCTGCTTGCGGGGCTTCCGGAGAAGTATAAACCATCATGGCGCTGGAAAATTCCGGTACTCCCATCACCGGCGACAGCATCAAGACAAAACTACTCCAGGAAGTCCAATTTTTCCAGGACAAAACAAAACGGCGTTTGTTGGAAGAAAATCGTTTCCATCGAAACCAAAGCAAGGCGTAACCGAAAACCGGTCAGCTGAGCAGCCGAGAGGTCCAAAATGTAAGCGTTGCCATCGATACGGACACATTGCTAGGGAATGTCAAGTGAAAAACGAGACGAAAAAAGGATCGGCGTTTTCCACAGTCCTAACAACCAACGAAAACCATAGTAACGACTGTTGGGTGTTTGACTCCGGTGCATCAGACCATTTCACCAAGGATCGAAGCCTGCTACACGAGGAGCAACCGGCGAGTGGCGTTGTTATGGCAGCCGACAAACAGGTGATGAAAATTGTTGCAACGGGTGTCGTCAAGCTTTCAGCTAAATGCTGTCCTGAGAGTCCCCCCATCGATGTGAACGGCGTCAAGTTCATTCCAACAATGTCCAACAATCTTTTTTCGGTGAGTCAAATTGTTCGCCGTGGTCACGAGGTACGCTTCAGCAACGAAGGCGTGAAAGTAATCGATCCGGATGGTGAGCTGATAGCAACAGGGATCCACGATGTGAAGCATGGATTGTTCCGGTTCGAAGAGTCTGACAAACAAAAGGCATTATCGCTTGCCTCGACTTCAGCAGATTTGAACGTATGGCACAGGAGGTTGGGCCATCTGAACATCCATAATCTGAAGCTACTGAAGAACGGCCTAGTCACTGGGATGCAGTTCAAGGAATCAAAGATGGAAAACTGTTCGGTATGTGCCATGGGTAAGCAAACCCGTCTACCATTTCCGAAGAGCGGCAATCGAGCCAGTGGTGTCCTGGAGCTTGTGCACACGGATATATGCGGACCAATGGAAGAAAAATCGATTGGAGGAAGCAGGTATTACGTTACGTTTGTGGACGACTGGACTCGGCGGATTTTTGTTTTTTTCCTGGAAACGAAATCAGAAGCGGAGGTCCTTCATGCATTCGACCAGTTCCGAGCCCTAGCTGAGAAACAAACCGGATTCAAGCTGAAAGCTCTTCGCAGCGACAACGGTAAGGAATACACTAACCGATCGTTTCAGAAACGCCTTATTGACGCAGGAATTGTGCACCAAACATCAACCGAGTACACTCCCGAGCAAAATGGGCTGGCTGAGCGTGTAAACAGGACTATCGTTGAACGAGCTAGATGCATGCTGTTCGAGGCGAAGTTACCGAAGCCATTCTGGGCGGAAGCGGTAGCAGCTGCGACATACGTCATCAACCGTTCCCCTACAAAAGGTCACAAATTGACGCCAGAGGAAGCCTGGTCCGGCCGTAAGCCTGATATGTCCCATGTGCGAGTTTTCGGCACAAAGGCGATGTCACACATTCCGAAACAAAAACGGAAGAAGTGGGACGTCAAATCAAAGGAATGCATCCTAGTCGGTTTCGATGAGCAGAGCAAGGCCTACCGTCTGTATGACCCGGTGAAAAAGAATGTCTTCAAGAGCCGAGATGTGATTTTCCTAAACGAGTTGATCCAAGCTGATGCGCAAACCCCAGCTACAAACAGTGATCAGCTTCAAACTCAAAATTTTGTGAGCCTGGATTTCCTCGGTCAGCTTCAAGACGACGTTCCAGAAACAAGACCGGAAGCACCAAACGAGCCTGATGATGAAGAACCATCCGATCACGAGCCAACCAATGAAGAATCCAAGAATCTGAAGAGTCGTCGCATTCCGAGGAGGATTTCTTTTCGCAAGCAGAGACAAGCGCAGGCGAATTATCCGATGATGCAGTTGGTGACGTGACAATTTCGGCGCTCCCATCGCGACAATCTTCATATCCACCCGAGTCACAGGTGTTGAGGCGCAGCGGTCGGGAGCGCGCGATTCCAGGCAAGTATCATGACTTTGTTTTCAAGAACAAAAATTTTCCGTTCCATAATTCCCCAGTTCAACATGACAAAGCTGGTCCAAATTCCGTACAGCAAGGCCTCGCGGTGAGGCGTTCCAGTGGAAAGCTGCCATGGACGAAGAATATCGAGCGCTGTTGGAGAATGAAACGTGGGAACTAGTACAGCTACCGCCTGGCAAGAGGGCAATCGGTAGCAAATGGTTATTCAAGACCAAGCAAGACGAGAAAGGAAACGTGGTACGACACAAGGCAAGAATCGTCGCTCAAGGCTTCACCCAGAAGTACGGCACCGATTATGACGAGATCTTCGCACCGGTGGCAAAGCAGACAACATTCCGAGTTCTGCTGTCCGTTGCAAGCCGCAGGAGATCCATTGTTAAGCACGACGACGTTAAAACCGCATATTTAAATGGAATACTGGAAGACACCGTTTACATGCGACAACCGGAAGGATACACCACGGGTAATGAACGAACCGTCTGCCGTTTGAGGAGGAGTCTATACGGCTTGAAACAATCAGCGCGCGTATGGAATCGGAAAGTAGATTCCGTGTTCAAGGACTTGAACTTTCAGCCAACGAAGTCAGATCCCTGCCTTTACGTACAACGGAAGAACGGTGTTTTCTCGTACATCCTCATCTATGTCGACGACATGATAATCGTGACGCAAACGGAGAAGGAATTCGGCGATATATTCAAAAGTCTTCAAATCCATTTCAATGTGACAAATTTGGGAGACGTTTGCTATTTCCTTGGCATGGAAATAGAGAGAAATGCATCGGGATTCAAGATCAACCAGACCACGTACATCCGGAAGTTAGCACAACGATTTGGCTTGGACAAGGCGAAGCCGTCAAAAGTTCCCTCGACATCAGCTACCTACAGCAGAAGGAGGAGAGGGATCAGCTACCGGAAACCACAATTACCTGAGTCTGATCGGGGGTCTCCTGTACGTAGCAGTACACTCAAGGCCCGACATTGCGGTTAGTGTTTCAATTTTGGCACAAAAGTCCAGTTGCCCTAACACCCAGGATTGGACCGAAGCCAAGAGGATTATGCGCTACCTAAATGCCACCAGTAACCATAAGCTCCAGATAGGTACATCAACCAATGGATTGGAGATGTTCGTTGATGCAGATTGGGCCGGAGATTCGCGCGATAGGAAGTCAAACTCCGGCATCTTCATTATGTTCGGTGGTGGACCAATTGCGTGGGTTTCACGCAAGCAAACGTGCGTTGCATTGAGCTCGACCGAAGCAGAATTCGTGGCGCTCGCAGAGGGCTGCCAGGAGCTCGTCTGGATCAAACGATTGGTGAAGGAAATTGGCGAAAACATCGAATGTCCCATCACCATATTTGAGGACAACCAAGGCTGCATCAAGTTGGTAGAGGGCGACCGAATCGAACGACGCAGCAAACACATCGACACTAAGTTCTTCTTCGTTCGTGACTTACAAAAAAAGGGCATCATTAGGATGGAGTATTGCCCAACAGAATCCATGTTGGCCGACGTTCTGACAAAGCCACTTCAACGGATTCGATTAGAAAAACTACGCTATGATCTAGGAATTTGCCCGGATCTGATCGAGGAGGAGTGTTAGAAATAGTAGGCGTTCAGACCGAGTGATTAATCATAGCACCCATATGTAACTATATAGCAAATAGAAACTTCACTTCTGTTTCAACCACTAAAACGAGTAGTTCGCTTTACAGCCGAATCTAATAAATCTGTCCAGATTTTGCCGCGAACAAGCCTTAAGTGGTTGTATTTTCAGGACGTGCGTCCAACTTTTTGCCTGCACCAACGTCATTGATTGCTCTGATACGTTGGAAAACCGTACATCAGACTTATGGCCGAATCAGCAGAATTAAAAAAAGATTCCCGAGAAGGCAACGTAAGCTTCCTATTCCTACCCAGGTAACCAATAAGCATTAGCATATGCAGTAAATCAACCCTAGATCTGCATTTCAGATGCTAAAAGCATTATATTAGCTTTATATCAGCATTTTGTATGCTATCTGTTGTAAAGTTGGATTTCAAAAGCTATTTAAATGCTTGTAGCCCGCAATAGGTATTTCGAATGCAAAATAGCATTTATGAAGCATTATCATAGTCTGGCAGTAAAGCAGCCGTATATTGGTCCTAAAACGGCATTTATGTTGCATTTAAGGTGACTAAATTGCTTGAAGGCTGCCGTGAAGACGCTTTTGAGCTGTTGGTTAACTGGGTAGTTTCGATCCACGGTGCTGAAATCGAGCTGGTAGACGAATCCGTATATCTGGGCTCATTGGTGACCGCCGACAACGACAACAGCAAAGAGATACAAATACACATCATGGGAACCATGTCTTCTTTGGACTACGACCATCTACAAGACATTGATTCGTATTTTAGATCTCAAACGAACCGTAATAGTCATTAAAAGGGCTATTTTGTACAGAAAATACGAATCGAACGTGAATAAGAATAAAAAGCAGTTAATATCTTCGATACGTCAATATGGGATCGGCTTGGATCTAAGGGCCTGTTCATAAACCACGTAGACTTATTTTAGAAAATCTCAGACATCCCCTCCCCCCTCGTTGACTTTTCTCCATACAATTTATTCAATTTTTGTATGGAGCGTAGACTTTTGTTCTCGCCGTTTCGCCTCCTGCTGGATCAATTGAACTCTTAACAGATCCCAAAGGTGAGTGCCCAGCGGTCTCAAATCCTAGCGTTGCAAAATTATTGATCTACTCTGAAAAAAATTCTATCGTTATACCGACAATTAAATCACGGTCAGGATGACTATTGCATATAATGTGTACAATAACCATGAAAATGGTGGAATTCACCACGGTCATGCATTTTTGACTATGATCATGGTAACAAGGACTATTCCGACATTATGGCAAATGTTGGATCAACTATTTTTAATGGTCGTTTTGACCATGATCATAGTCGGTTTAAAATCACTATACTGCAATAGTCATCCTTACCCCCAATAATGGTAAAATTGACTATCAAATTCGTCTCTGTGTAGAATCTAGTTTTCAGAAATATTTTTTGTAACTTGTCGCGTCAGTTGTCTGAGTCAACGTTAAAATTTGTTTCAGTATTTGGTTGAGCTGTCAGTGGATCCTTTACCTTCGCGTCGTGTGCATATGGTAAACATTTTAAATTGAAGTTTTGAAAATGGCGTTTTGACAACAGGAGCTGCGAAATCTTGTTTTGGGCAAGTGGTTAGACAATCCTAATCGTTCACAAAAAACAATCGCAAATTCGGTCGGGGTGACGCAACAAACGGTGTCAAATATTCATCAGAATTTTTTTGCAAACCAAAACGGTTTACAGGAAGCAAAACAAGCAGTCAAAAAGGGGAAACCCGAAACAAACAAGATGAGAAACAAGTGGTGAAAGTATACAAGAGGAAGCCCAACATTTCGATCGAAGATGTTGCCAAAAAAGTGGATGTGGCTAAGTCAACTGTGCAGGACATTAAAGTGAGATGTTGACTGAGGTCAATCAAAGCCCAGAAGAAACCTCGTCGAGATGGTAAAGGGCTGAAAAAAGCAAAAAATCAGGCCCAAAAGCTATATGGTTCATTGTTAACCAGACATACAGGTTGCATCGTACAGGACAACAAAACAAGCGTGAAGGCTCACTTTTCACATATCCCTACACGCAAAAAAAAGTCGCAGTAGAAACTACCATTTCGAGGGTTAAATTAAGCGCAATCACCAACAATTTCCAGCTGACAATAAATGCGTTTGATTTTACCATGCCTGCGATTAGATCAACCATGGTGCGGTTGATATCAATATGAGGTCTGTCAAATATACCACAAATGTTGAAGGTTTTACCAACAATCAATATGCAACTAGCGATTTGAAATTGGTTCACTGTTGTAGAACCCCTTGGTCCGAATTACACCTTGCAGCCAGCACCTTGTTATACATATTTGCGCCTTTGTTTTGATTTGCTGTGTTATTTTGACAGAGTATTTGAGAGTGTGTTCATGTGAGTTCATTATAAGGGGTGCATTATTGAGCTTGGGACGATGTTCTAGTACTGACTGAGCCAAGAAAAAAATTGTTTTTGTATGGGACCTACTGGTCTTAGAGTTAGTCTATGGTTTTACCAACAATCAATATGTAACTAGCGATTTGAAATTGGTTCACTGTTGTAGAACCCCTTGGTCCGAATTACACCTTGAAGCCAACACCTTATTATACATATTTGCGCCTTTGTTTTGATTTGCTGTGTTAATTTGACAGAGTATTTGAGAGTGTGTTCATGTGAGTTCATTATAAGGGGTGCATTATTGAGCTTGGGACCGAGCTTGGGACGATGTTCTAGTACTGACTGAGCCAAGAAAAAAATCGTTTTTGTATGGGACCTACTGGTCTTAGAGTTAGTCTATGGTTTTACCATAAACGTAGTAAATTGGACTGAAATTTTATGGTAGTTTTGAAGATAGGCATAGTCGGTTGAAATGGTAGTTTTTACTACAAGAATTTTTTCTGTGTAGTAAAAAAAATCTACACTACACAGAAAGAAATCTTGTAGTAATAACTACCATTTTACCCGACTACGCCTATCTTTAAAACTACCATGAAATTTCAGTCAAATTTACTACGTTTATGGTAAAACCTTCAACGTTTGTGGTATACTTGACAGACCTCATATTGATATCAACCGCACCATGGTTGATCTAATCGCAGGCATGGTAAAATCAAACGCATTTATAGTCAGCTGAAAATTGTTGGTGATTGCGCTTAATTTAACCCTCGAAATGGTAGTTTCTACTGCGACTTTTTTTTTGCGTGTACGAAGCACAGTGGAAGCCTACACAGAAAAAAATCTTGTAGTAAAAACTACCATTTTACCCGACTATGCCTATTTTTAAAACTACCATGAAATTTCAGTCCAATTTACTACGTTTATGGTAAAATCTTCAACATTTGTGGTATATATGACAGACCTCATATTGATATCAACCGCACCATGGTTGATCTAATCGCAGGCATGATAAAATCAAACGCATTTATTGTCAGCTGATAATTGTTGGTGATTGAGCTTAATTTAACCCTCAAAATGGTAGTTTCTACTGCGGCTTTTTTTTTGCGTGTACACCTCGGCCTACACTAAGAATATTTTACTGATAGATTCTATGTGTCCACCCATAGATTTTTGCAATCTGCGTTGTACAATGAAATCTATGTGCAGGACAAATAGTTCTTTTGTTTCCACTTAAAATACATGTGTTGCCGCACATATTATTCATTTGACACATATATTTTATTTGCTCTTCTACGGAGATTATGTATATGTGTGGCTAATCAAATCTATTAAAATTACCCATGTGCAGATTATTTTTCGTGTAAAAGCTAAGTTTAAAAAACAGCATATAGAAAAATAAGCGAAAAAATATCTCGTTTGGCAGGCCATCTGTACGTGTGGTAAATCAGCCTACCATTCATCTCAACCGGATATATTAACAGTGAAATCTGCATCAAAGAGTGCCTTCAAAAACACCTTCGAAAAGAGCATTCTCTAAATATTAATATGTACACACTTAGATTTTTTTCAGAAACCTGTAAGGTTTTACCAACAATCAATATGCAACTAGCGATTTGAAATTGGTTCACTGTTGTAGAACCCCTTGGTCCGAAGTACACCGTGAAGCCAGCACCTTGTTATACATATTTGCGCCTTTGTTTTGATTTGCTGTGTTATTTTGACAGAATATTTGAGAGTGTGTTCATGTGAGTTCATTATTAGGGGCGCATTATTAACAACAATCAATATGCAACTAGCGATTTGAAATTGGTTCACTGTTGTAGAACCCCTTGGTCCGAATTACACCTTGAAGCCAGCACCTTGTTATACATATTTGCGCCTTTGTTTTGATTTGCTGTGTTATTTTGACAGAGTATTTGAGAGTGTGTTCATGTGAGTTCATTATAAGGGGTGCATTATTGAGCTTGGGACCGAGCTTGGGACGATGTTCTAGTACTGACTGAGCCAAGAAAAAAATCGTTTTTGTATGGGACCTACTGGTCTTAGAGTTAGTCTATGTTATTAAGCTTGGGACCGATGTTCTAGTACTGACTGAGCCAAGAAAAAAATCGTTTTTGTATGGGACTTACTTGTCTTAGAGTTTGTCTATGGTTTTACCAACAATCAATATGCAACTAGCGATTTGAAATTGGTTCACTGTTGTAAAACCCCTTGGTCCGAATTACACCTTGAAGCCAGCACCTTGTTATACATATTTGCGCCTTTGTTTTGATTTGCTGTGTTATTTTGACAGAATATTTGAGAGTGTGTTCATGGGAGTTCATTATGAGGGGCACATTATTAAGCTTGGGACCGAGCCTGGGACCGATGTTCTAGTACTGACTGAGCCAAGAAAAAAATCGTTTTTGTATGGGACCTACTGGTCTTAGAGTTAGTCTATGGTTTTACCGAATTCTCAACAGCTGTACTAACAATCAATATGCAACTAGCGATTTGAAATTGGTTCACTGTTGTAGAACCCCTTGGTTCGAATTACACCTTGAAGCCAGCACCTTGTTATACATATTTGCTGTGTTATTTTGACAGAATATTTGAGAGTGTGTTCATGTGAGTTCATTATTAGGGGCGCATTATTGACATAGACTAACTCTAAGACCAGTAGGTCCCATACAAAAACGATTTTTTTCTTGGCTCAGTCAGTACTAGAACATCGGTCCCAGGCTCGGTCCCAAGCTTAATAATGTGCCCCTCATAATGAACTCCCATGAACACACTCTCAAATATTCTGTCAAAATAACACAGCAAATCAAAACAAAGGCGCAAATATGTATAACAAGGTTCTGGCTTCAAGGTGTAATTCGGACCAAGGGGTTTTACAACAGTGAACCAATTTCAAATCGCTAGTTGCATATTGATTGTTGTTATTGAGCTTGGGACCGATGTTCTAGTACTGACTGAGCAAAGAAAAAAATCGTTTTTGTATGGGACCTACTGGTCTTAGAGTTAGTCTATGGCTGTACGTTCGGTACTCCAATTTCACGGATTTCGGTAAAATTTTACCGAAATCCTGTAAATTTTTTACAGATTTCTGTAAAATCTCACCGAAATCCGTAAAATCGGATTACCGAACGTTCAGCTGTTGAGAATTCGGTAAACTTTTACAGATTTCTGTAAACAAATCCAAGTGTGTATTCGAAACTGTCCAGAGCTCAGACCGATCGAGAAATTTTGGGCAATAATGAACGCTTATGTTGTCGGAAAATGGAAAGGAGAGTCAAAATCGGTTGAAAACTTCAAGCAGAAGTGAAAAAAGGCTTACAAAACAAGAGGAGCGAAGCTTGTCCAAACCTTGATGGCAGGAGTCACTTCAAAGGTCCGAACGTTAGGGCGTGAGGGTGAAATTTAAATCTGTATTATTACATAACTGCAAAGGAACATGCTTGGCACATGAAGCTCGAAATGCTTGGGCAAAGTGAAGTCCGTTGTCCAAGCTTTGGAGAACACGAATTACCGTTGGGCAGGTACTGTAATATTCCGGTATTTAAGGTGGCAATACAGGTGGTTTTCTACATAGCACCCAGGAAAAGGCTGCGCTCATAAAGTTGTACAATAAATGGAAGAATAATCATAGTAAGATTCAGACGGGTTCGAAACCTTACCATAATCCAATGTTATGTGTCGACCAATGTCGCCGAGCAACAGGACAAAAAGAACTTTTATAGTCAACTGAATGCCGTCGTTTATAAAGTTCCAAGCGGTGATATCAATATCTACACTGGCGACTTCAATGCGAAGATCAGCTTCGACAACACGGACTATGGGTTATAGGATGTCATGGCCTCGGAGAAATTAGCGTTTGCAGATATATTGACCGGATCCAACGACCTAACGAGAGGCTCGGACGGTGGTTTAACACTAGCCGACTATAAAATCCAGCTGCGAAAAGATCGTTGACGAACTAGAGACTCGAGCAGCGGATGTTCCGGAAGGTGGTAGCGTGGAAAAACAGTGGACGGTCATCAACAATGCCTTTGCTAAAGCTGGATGAGCTGCGCATGTAACTGAATGGAGCACTGATGGAATCTAGAGGGAGATTAAGAAGCGTTGCGAAGCAAAAACCGCGATAAAGCGACCGCAACGGTTTCCGGATCTAGAGAAGAAAGTAAAACGCTGCTGCCGACGGAATAAGCGAACGTGGGTGGACACTATGGCATAACTGGCGATATCCGCAACCTCTAGTGGAGTGGAGCAAAGATGAACCGAAAGTGCCAGTGAAATACGCGATTGGACAGTTAAATACTAACCGACCCCACTGACCAGTTTTCTTCAAGTTACGAACCAACCATCCCACCATCAACATCTCGGCATGATCCGCCAAGGGTGAGACGCATCACTCACGTCATCTCCGAGGCCCTTTTTGGGGGCGACTCTGGCGTAGTGGTTAACATCCATACCTCTCACGCCTAAGTCACGAGTTAATCTCACCCCCGGACAAGTTACAAAAATACCCAAATTTGAGTGTATTTGAGTGACTATGACGGAAGATGAGCCAGCCCAGGGATAACGGAGCCTTGTCCGAGGAAAGGATGTATACTATCACCGCTACTGTTCCAGGTAGTAAGCGAGGATAACATGGGACTATTGACCGTGTACCGTACCATGGGCTGCTTCGGCCTCAACATCTTCGATTTTGATGACGACGTTGCTCTGTTAGCGCGACAGTGCACTCCATCAATGTCACACCATCAATGTCAACAAGTCTAAATCGTTGAATGTCAATACTTACAACCGTCCCAACCTCCCGGTAGCGGGACAAACTGTGGAGGGAGTCCATAGTTTCCAATATCTTGGCAGCCAGATAGCGTCAGAAGGCGGAACCAAGAGCGACTTAGGTGCAGGGATCCAGAAGGCTTGGGCTGCTTTCGCGAGTCTACGAAATGTATGCAAATCAAATCAGATAAGTTAATGCACCACAATTGATGTGTATCGTCGTATGTATAGTTCGTGTCTAGTGGCCTCACAACTGGATCAACAAGGAAACAACGGAAGTTGAAGTTTGAAAGGAGACATAAGTAAGTTACCAAGCAAGAAGGTTCTATGAGACGTGCGCATAGGACTGTTCTCATCAATAAATCCAGCCAGTTCATCTGCGTTTTATGTGGTTTCTGATCGGAGCAAGCTGAAGCGTGAAGCGAAAAAAGTTGGATTAAAGGTGAATACGTTGAGAACTAAGTATCTGTTGGCAGGAAGAAGCGAGCGTCATGGAGCTCGCTTAAACAGAAATGTGACGATCGACTGAGATTAGATCGAGAAAGTCGATGAATTTGTGTACCCCGGATCATTTGTGACAACTGCAACTGATAAGATTGGAGAAGCATTATTGCTGGAAGCTTTTCTTGCTAGGGACTCCACAAGACCCCGAGGTCTGGTAAACTTCCATTTACCAAACGCTGATAACAGTCGTAGTTTTCTACGGACATGAGGATTTTCGAGCACTTGGAGTTTTCTAACGAAGTGAGTTTCAATTTTCAAGAACAGTCAAACTACCAGATTTAGGTTTCTACAGCAAACACCCGTAATACCGGCTTCGTTTTTCATTAAGTTCCATCCTGGATTAGGACGGCTTGTTGTGCGTTGAACGTCGGTGTGATTGTCTTTACGATATGTGCTAATTTTTTCCCCCTCTGTTCGGGACATTCTCTCTTAGAAAAACGAATACACCTACACCGAACTGATTCACCATGCAATTTGAAATCAATTTCTTTCATATAAACTTAAATGTCACGAATGTATAGTATTCATAAAATAACACATTTTTGGTCGCTAATCGTACTGAAGCAAATAAAATCAGCATGCTACGGGAATGACAATGACAATAATACTAAACAGTACGTTCGGTTCTGAAAATAAACCAGTCAAAATTTTCCTGAAAAGTCTTGAAATTTCACACCATGCTCCTCAGCGTACGCCACAAAGTCGGATCCCTCGGCTATTGCACATTTGAGCAGAGCTTCCACATCACATTCTGCGTAATGGGAGATTTTGGGCGGTATACCAAGCAATCGTTCGTGAATGTCGATGAGTCGGAACCGTTTCTTGACCGATTGACTGGACGACAATGACAATTGTGATGATGGCATTGGGGTAGACGAAGGTGGAGGTGACGGTGAATTTGATGTTTCCCCTTCAGTGGGAAACAGTTGGCGCTTCGATCGGGGAGGACTCTTACGTTGCCTGCCTGTTTCGCTAAGTTGGTGCGGCATGGAGGGAGTCACATCCAAGTATGACCTTAAGGCTTTTTTGTAGTTCTCGGTTAATTTGCTCCTTTGTGGTGTGGTTTCATTGAGTTTTTGCATCTGGGATAATGTGCTTCGACTGCCCTCCAGTTCCTCCATGGCCGTGATTGCAGTCAGTTCGAGATCAGCCAGTTCATTATCCGCATTTTCCTGAGCAGCCTTTTCCTTCCGCTCTCTGCTTTGCTCCAAGGCTTGAAATAGAGGTAATGAATCGATGCAGTACGTGTTGTCGGGTAGCTGTGCCTTTAGAGCTTCTAACTCCTTTTTAGTATGATGAAATCGAACCGGTTTCCATTGTGCGCTACCAGACAAGTCGAGGATTGAAGACGTTTCAAAAACAACGCAATCAGCTGAGCTAGGATGACAAGAAATTGTTCACTAATTTATTTATTAATTATTGAAAAGGTTTAAATACTTACCAGTACTTTCGTCGAATTTGCTTTCGTTTTCTAGCATATCATTGTAAAGCCCTAGAACACAGCGGAATGGCGAAATTATGAACTGACACTGAGAATGTATTTTAGAGATATACGCAGATACCTGTAGTTTCCGAGGCCCTGGGATGAATCATTCGCTGAGGGTTGAGGCAAAATGTTTGCTTATTCAATACCCGCGGGAGCTCTCCTCGTTTCGCGTCCAGAAGATGTTGTTTGGAACATGCTATCAGTGAAATCTCGGTGATTTTTGGCGTCTTCAGGCCCGGTAGACCCGTAGTTTCCAAATCGAAGAACACGAAAGATCCGAACTGAGCCATCGTAAATCGACTGTGCGTACGTGTTTACGGTGTGCAGCGCTCAGCATAACTGCAACCGTAGGGGTAAATCAATTGCATATAACTGGGGCTTGCAGCAAGTGCATTACTGTATTGAAAAAATATAATTAACTGAGGCGTACAGGTAGCAACAAGAACAAGTGCAAAGAAAATAAATTGTACGTCACTGCGTAAGGACGTTTGAAATTCAAAAATTGCGTTCAAGCTCAAAACTGCCTCTCTTTCATTTGTATTGCTGTCCCTTTTTTTCTCACGGAAAATTTACACAATTCTCGTAAAAAGTGGAATAACTCAATTGATGAGTTGTTCCACTTTTTACGAAAACTGAGTAACTTTTCCGTGAGAAAAAAAGGGACAGTAATACAAATGAAAGAGAGGCAGTTTTGAGCGTGTTGATAAACAAAAGTGCTGTTGTTTTTCTCACCAGTAGCTTTTTGATGAGTTTGCCTGGAAATGTCACAGCGATGTCACGCAACAAGATAAAAGCTCACATGCAACCACCATGCAGCTCATCAATCCACCGTAAGGTGGATCACGGTGAGCTGTTGAGTTGTGAAGTGGATCAAAAGGAAGATGGCAAATGTGTATTTTGACAGTTCTAATAAGACCAAAAACAAGCTGATGGAGAAAAAAGTGATGTGCTTGAAACTGCGCTTTTGCAGTTGTTAGTAATTTTGATTTATTATATTACGTTACGTTTTTATTTATTATATTACTCAAAATGGTTGATGTTAGCTATTTTTGTAGAAAATCTAAGAGTAAGTTAAGAGAGACGGATAGTGTATGCGGCCAGATGGATTTTCTTCGACAAATGTACCATTGGGTGGTGGTTAGCAAAATACACGTGAAGTGGAGTGGAGTGAATTGTGCTGCCCACAGTAAAAATGATGTTTTATGCTATGCGTTGTTGTTATCGTTGTCATTCTTGCTGTGATCCAATGATTATACTTAAAACTATCAAGGTTAGTTTTTTTTGTTGATTCATTATTCAATCAGTTGTGAGAATCATAACTATCATATTTTACAGGTTCATATCAGTGTTTATACGAACGAAGAGTTACAAGATGTGTACTAGAAATGGAGGAATGAACACAAAATCACTACGATGAAACCTGTCATGGTTATTGTGAATTGTGAAAATATAGACCATAAGAAAGATTAGAATACGGACAGCATGACGGCGACGTGATCCGACTACGAACCAGTACCAACCGCTGAATTAAAGTATTCTTCTTCAAGGTGATGGAATTTCAGTTGCAGCACTGATTTGGTATGTTACTTGAAAGGACGCAATCGAAGTCAAATCAATGTGTAATGTCTTCATGACAAATTGTGCAAAAAAGTAGTAGTAACTATGGAAATAAACTGAGAAACCTTAATATTTCTTTTAACTAATCATGTTTTGTGTTGTTGCATGAAGCACGTAATCAATTATAATGTTTGAAAATTGGAAATATCCTTCTTATAAACATGCAACCCTAAGAGTGGCCAGCAATTTCTGCTAGAACCAAAGATGAAAAGAGAAAGTGTGGATAGGTCCGATAGAGCTAGGCAGGTTTTGAAAATTGAATAGAAATCGTTTTGAAATTGAGCGTAGGGCTTTTGTTAGGCAGTGTTTCGAAGCAAACGTATACTCTTATGTCACACATCTCCATGCGGGGTGCCTTGACCTGCAGGCACAAATTCGCCACCTTGTTATTAATATTTCTACTGGAATGGCATTAAACATTCCAAAGCGAACTCACAGCTCATATTCGTTTCGCAAATTTTATATAAATTTTTAACGAACTTTCGGATCGGCCTGTAATGTTGATCATCTATACATCTATATTAAAAAAAAAAAATCTATATTTCTTTTTACTTTGCCTGTGGGCATTTCTTAGGCTCAAAATTTGTAGCCAATCAAATAAAACGAGGTAAAACAATTGAAAATTCTGTTTGCTTGGTTTACATTAAACAAAAATGTATCTCTTGGATTAACTCCATATGTATCGTTTCCCAAAAAAAAAAAAACATTTGCTCGCATTTACTATTTGCATGAGCATGAGTATGATTGACCGCCCACGCATGCAACTCCGTTATTGCCAGATCAGCTGTATTTACACAAAGAACCAACAGATGATGTTTGGGACTAACATACATCTTCAATGTTTAAAAACTGGTGACCCATTATAAAGCAATACCGGCGCTGGCCGTGCTCGAATGCTGGTCAAGTAGGGAATGGGAAGGAATGTGTTGACGATACTCGCTTTGGAGGAAGCCGAGAAATCCTCTGCACTTCCATGAGAAATCACTGGGATGTTGGATAGTTGGGGAAAGGTTAGCAGTCACTTTTTCCACTGCTACTATACGTTGTGACCGGACTGAAAAATATCACCAATCGACTCCGAACGACCGTAACTTTATACGTTTAATCCTTTAACCCAATTTTCGCGGTTTTTCAGCGTTAAAATTTCACTTCATTTCATTGCCACTGAGAACCGTGATTCTAGACTTCATACAATACTACCACTAATTCAAAATTTGCTCGGATTTACAATTGGCCGAGAAACTAATAAACTTGTGATTTTCTATAATATATAAAATATAATTTAATATATACAGAATAAATAAACAAAATTTAACAAATTAATTGAACAAATTTAAACAAAATTATTATTATGAGTTATTTTATATAAATGATCATGTATCAACAAATTATTTATCATAGGTAACCGTATATATTTTATACATGTAGCAAGGGCTTAAGATTTTTATAAGTTTTAACCCAATTTAATTAAGAGGTTATGTATAGTGGGACACATTCCATTTATTCCAAAATTTTTCCTTCGTTCTACAGTTTGAAAAATAATTTTAAATCCTAACGAAACTATATCAGCTCATGAAAATACATTTCAATATGTTTCAAAATCTAAATGCACTGTATAGAATTCAGAAAAAAAAAAACTAAGATAAACTCAAATATGATTGGAGCAAAGCCTAACGAGATATTTACTCCAAGTTGATTTCAAATTTAGTTTATGTTGATTTTGTCTTTAGTTCCCAATAGCATGTGTGAGTGTGTATGAAAAAAATAAATTTAGTTCAGTACACGCACACCCTCAAATATATGTGCAACAAAAACTGTGTATCAAACTCCTGCCAGCGATCAGCAGCCTTCTCGGTCCTTTGTTTGAGTTGAGAGACGGGGACTTCCGGACCTCTACTTCAGGCACGTACATTGCTTTTTCGGAAAACTCGTTCCCCGAATCGATTGTTGTTTGCAGTCCATCTCCAACAAGACAGCCTCATTCTAGCTCTACAAGCCAAACCTTAAGACAATCGAGACCGAACGTTGCAAACCATAAGAAAGGCCCTGCCGTGAAACGCCGTTGTCTAGAACTCACAATTTACTACCAAAATATCGGGGGAATGAATTCTGACGTTGACGGCTATCGATTGGCAGTATCAGATCACTGCTATGATCTGATTGTACTAATTCCCGAACGGGCTCCCCTCAAGCGTTGAGGTCTTTCGTTGCGACCGAAATTCGAGTAACAGCCGTAAGTCTACTGGAGGTGGTGTTCCCCTGGCAGTTCGATCCAACTTGAAGGCATGAGTCATAGAAAGTGAGGTGTGGAACAAGTCTGGGTTGCCGTTAATCTGAGTGATCGTACACTGTACCTATGTGTGGTATATATTGCACCAGACCGGGTTCGCGACAACGATCTGATCGAAACCCATTGCCGGTCCGTTTTCGCGATAATGGAGAATGCAACTCCTGTTGGTTATGGTGAACAGTGTAGTTTGTTTCTGCAGTGCTGTGATTAATTACCAATTAATTAGTGTGAAATAGTGAATTTTGTGCCTAATTATACTTCCCATCGCGCACAGAAAGTGTTTTTTCAACCAGATCAGTAGGAGACGATTGGTCTCCCGTGCTGGTTTTCGTTCAATTTTGGAAATTTATGCCCCAGTGACGGCTGGCGGCCGGTGATTATTATTTTTTTTGCACATTGTTTTTTTGTCTCTCTGTATTGTGTGTTGCTTGCATGCCGTCCGTTTGATGTGGATAGGTTGTAAGCGAAATGGCAGCGTGCAAACAGTGTGGGGATTCTATACTGCCTAGTGATATCCCTACTGCTTGCTCAAGTTGTGCTAGAGTATACCATTATAGGTGTACTCCACTGACAAAAGCGGTAGCCAAGCTAGTCAGTGAGAATGATAATGTGCTGTTCAAATGTGGTGATTGTTTATTAGGCCATGGTTGTGGCGAGCAGAATGTATTGCTCCCGACCGTCCAAATGTTTGAAGAGGAGATGAAGAAGATTTCGTCTCTATCTGATTCGATCAGTGGCGTTCGGGAGCACATTGCTGCTCAAATAAACAACGCGTTAGTTACCGGCATGGATTTATTGGGGAAAAATTTGAATAGTACCTTAGAGAAGGCAATTTTGGAATTGAATAAGTCTGTGGGCAAACAAATGGAAAGTATGAAATGTTCATTTTTTGAATTTAATTCGATTAGTAAAGCAGCTGCAATGAACGTAAAGCAAGGGACATCAAGTACGGCATCGGAGCCTAGCCTGAATCCCAGAGGCAAAAAACGTTAAGTACAGGAAGACGTTAGCGAGACGTCGAATGATGTTTTTATTGAAAGTATTAGTTTCGCGGATGTAGTCAAGAGTAATTCTGGGACAAACAATAAAAATAATAATGATACAAATATTAGAAAAAAAAGTAATGCGAATGAATTCAAGAAAGTTACTCGTAAGGCTCGTCCGGTCATTGTGATCAAACCGAAAGAGTCCAATCAGAACAGCGATGATACTCGCAAGTTTTTGAATAGTAAATTGGGTCCAAAAACACACAATATCCGTAACTTTAGAAATGGGAAAGATGGCTCTATTATTGCTGAGTGTGCAACGGGATGCAACGTTAATGTTGTGAAAGATGGCATTATTAGCGATTTGGGTGAAAATTATAATGCTGTTGTTCCCTCATCGGTGCCAAGGCTTAAAGTGATGGGCATGAGCGAAAAGTTTTCCTCCGATGACTTCATTCGGATTTTGAAAGATCAAAATGAAGACATCGCGATTAATGAAGTTAAAGTGATAAGAATGTATGAAAATCCACGCTTCAAGTACAATAAGTTTAACACGGTAATTGAAGTTGATAAAAACACCTATGATTGTTTATTAACCGCGAAACACGTTAATATTAAATTTGATTGGTGTCGTGTTGTTCCGGAGATTCAAGTTTTGAGATGTTTCAAATGTGGAGAATTTGGACATATGAGCATGGACTGTAAAAATAATATAGCATGCTCTAAGTGTAGTGAAAGTCACACGACATCTGAATGCACATCAACTGCTTTGAAATGTATCAATTGTAAAAAAACTAATAACGAACGTAAAACGAACTTGGACGTAAACCACGGCGCGTTTAGTTATGAATGTGAAATTTTCAAGCGATTATATGAACGAAAAAAAAACAGCCTGCATTTCAATGAATAGCAGCCAAGTTTCAGTAGCAATGTGAGTAAATTCGATATTCTGTACTTCAATATTGCCGGGTTGTCTACAAACTACGTAGAATTGCGTCAGATTGTAGAGGAAAAACGTCCATATTTAGTCTTTTTATCAGAAACGCATATAGTTGACATGCAAGCATTTGATCAATATAGTATTCCGGGATATAATGTGGCTGCTTGTTTATCACATTCTAGACACACTGGCGGCGTTGCTATTTATGCTAAAGAATCAGTTCAGTTCAAGCTTCAATTGAACGAAGTTTGTGACGGCAATTGGTTTTTAAGCATTGCAGTTGTTAGAGGCATGCAGATTGGTAATTATGGTGTATTGTATCATTCTCCCAGTTCTAGTGATCAGCGTTTTATTGAAATTTTGGAAAACTGGTATGAGATTTTCGTAGATTCTAGTAAACTAAACGTGCTTGCTGGTGATTTTAATATAAATTATTGTGACATTAATAATTCGAAGCATTTGAAACGATTAGCAGATTTCTTTAATTTAAAACAATTGGTTAATGAATATACGCGTATTTCCAGACACAGTAAAACTTTGATTGACCATGTGTACTGTAATTTTGATTCTGTTAGTGTTGTTATAAACTCTGACTTGAAAGTAACTGATCATGAAACCATTATTATTAACGTTGAAGATAATACTAATGGTGACAGTGATTATGTGAAATTAAAATGTTGGAAAAAATATTCGAAACAAGCTATTTCACGACTTGTCGAAAGAAGTGTGGATTTTCATATAAATACCGGTTCTCTAGATCATAAATCAGCTGTTTTGACAGACGTATTAAAAATATGTACCAATAAACTAGTTGAAGATAAATTTGTGTTAGTAAAGAACTCGAACAGCTGGTACAACTTGGATCTTTTGCGTCTCAAACGTAAAAGAGACAAGCTGTACAAAAAATGGCGTAGAACTAATAGAAATATATTTTTGAATAGGTACAATTTCGCGCGTAACAAATATTCGCAATGCGTTAAACAAACTCGTTCTGAATATATTCAGAGGAAAATTGATTTGCATCAAAACAACAGCAAAGAGTTATGGAAAATTTTGAAATCTTTGTTAAAACCTAGTAATTGCAAACCGCGATCCATAACCTTCAATGGCACATTAGAACAGTCAGAGGACACCATTGCATGTAGATTTAATGAATATTTCGTCGATAGTATTTTGTCAATCAATCAATCCATTGATTTAGTAGATGAACCAGACGAAATAAAACAGCCGATTAATATTAACTGTAGTTTTGAAAGTTTTCACCCAATAACGTTAGAGGATCTTAAATCTATTTGCTTTTCTTTGAACAAAACGGCTGGAGTGGATAACGTAACTGCAAGAGTAGTACAAGATTGCTTTAATGTCATCGGAAACAACCTGCTGGACCTTATTAATGAATCGCTGCAAACAGGGCACGTGCCACAAGTTTGGAAAGAATCTTTAGTTATTCCCATTCAAAAAGTCGCTGGAACGATTAAAGCCGAAGAGTTTCGTCCTATTAACATGTTGCACACTTTAGAGAAAATTTTGGAACTTGTTGTAAAAGGCCAGCTGTTAACGTATTTAAATAGTAATAATTTGATTGCGCCGGAACAATCGGGATATCGCGAAGGTCATTCATGTGAAACAGCGTTAAATTTAGTTTTAGCAAAATGGAAAGAAAATGTAGAGCATAAAGATACGATTGTTGCTGTTTTTTTGGATCTGAAACGCGCTTTTGAAACGATTTCTCGGCCCTTGTTGTTAAAATCAATCAAGCGCTTTGGATTTTCGGGTTCTGCATACAGATGGTTCGAAAGCTATTTGTCTGACAGAACTCAACGGACGGCTTTTAATGATTCTGTTTCGAGCCCTGTGGAGAACAGCCTTGGCGTACCACAAGGGAGTGTATTAGGGCCCATTTTATTCATTCTATATATTAATGACATGCGACGAGTCTTGCGATTTTGTGATATTAATCTTTTTGCTGATGATACCGTGTTGTTCATTGCAGCTAAAAGCCTCGAGGAGGCCGTTTCACATTTGAATGCAGATTTACGTTCTCTAAGTAGATGGTTAAAGTTCAAACAGTTGAAATTAAACATAAGTAAAACTAAATTCATGGTAATTTCGCGGAATCGAGTTAACGAAGACGTCTCTGTTAAAATTGATGATGTGACAATTGATCGCGTTCGTGAGATTAAATATCTTGGCGTGATTATTGATGATAGATTAAAATTTGACTCTCACATTGACGATGTCATCAAGAAAATAGCCAAGAAGTACGGTATTCTCTGCCGATTGAAAAACGATTTAACTATTGCTAGTAAAATACAATTGTACAAATCTCCCAACAAACAAACGAAAGCAGTAAATAAGCATACATGCTTTATTAAAGCTGAATTACGACTTTCGTAGCTAAATAAAAAATCTGGCTGAAATAAAAGCTGAATAACCAAGTTCTCAATTGAAATATTAACTTTAATTCAAGTGTTTCATTTTGTTTGAATAACATGTTTAGTAAAAGCTATTTTAGTATTTATGTGTAACTAAATCTACACAGTTTAACGAAGAGATAAATAATAGTTTATAAATCCGTTAAAACATCGTTTATATAGCCTAGCTTATAAAACCTGATATTGAATTAAATAATAGCTGTAATGTATATCACTATTCAACTGATTCAATTTTAAGCTGAAGAAAAATAATACAAAAGCTTTACACAGGTGTCTTAATTGACTTTTATTCAACTACTGAACAATTAGTTGAAATACAGTTTATGCCTCTTATGCAACGACTTTTAACTAGCTTTGCCAATTAAACCTTATATTTAACTGAATAATAGCTGTGGTTTAAGCCAATGGTTATCCAAATAAACTACAATTAAAATAAAAGTCGTTTAAATGCCGTAGTAAAGCGTCCGAAGTGTTCGTAATTTTGGATGATAAGTATTTCTTCTTCAACTTCAAGTTAAGCTGAATTATTGATAAAATGATATAAATAATAGAATGCCTATATTTTCGTTTATGAGTTGTTCATTTTTGGTGCCGGTGAAAAAGTATTGACCTGTTTTCAAGAGTTGAAATTATAGTCAACTGCTTGTAGCAAATAGCTCACAGACTAACCTTAACATTACCTGTCCGAATAGAAAACAGCGTAGTTTTAACAAATAACAGCAGACAAAATTGTCATATCCTTTCATCGTCTCTTGTTCAACATGCCCTTGTCAGTAATGCACGTAGTAGAACGGAACATCCAATATCAAAACTTTTGTACAGCTTGCTAATTCAGACGTTTAATAACAACATTTAGATGGTTTATTTGAGCACTGATGTTGCTTATTTACAGACAACGCTATAAATAGAATATCAATGTAGCTCAATTAAAGCATCACTTCTGCTACTATTCAAAATATAACATTGAGCTTATATAGACGACTCGTTTATACATCATTCAATTCTAAGATAGCGCAGTGGGAATGTCACGTAGTTGAGGATACGAAGGTTGATGGTTCAAGTCTCGCTATTAAATGTTAATAAATAAATGTTACATAATGTTTCTGTTAATGTATAATAATATCAAACCAAATATGCTAAGTATGAAATGTCTGTATCGTATGGAAAATCATACAAAGAAATACCAAAGAAAATTTTATGAGAATTGTTAAATAAAGTCGAACAAAAGTTCTATAAAAGACAACACAGCTTTTTTGATAAGCTTAATGATGTTGAAGAAAATTTTTGGCATGACTTTTAATTAGTAAGGAGAGAATATCCTTATCCTTTAAAAAATTCGCTTAGCTAAACAAAGGTCACTTTTACTCTCGGAATCAGCCTCAAGTTGTGTGCAGCACTTAAACAGCAGTTATTCAATTATCAGCTGAACTCCATTGCTGCAGACTTGCTTCTTAAGCATATGCAATTGCTAGTGTCCAAAAGCACTTGGCGACAGCTTAATAACTTCTCAAATTTGTGTGAATAATGCCTGAACAAAAGCAGTGATTGAAAATAGTTCAGAAGTTATTCAACACACTGCTGAGATAACATCGCCAAAATGATGTTTATTTAATGAGTGATTGTTTGTTGGGA
>JASCZW010008315.1:23078-75530 GCA_034211315.2 Aedes japonicus | reverse complement strand
TTTATGCCATATGGGCTGCCCCCCTCTTCACCAGCTTCAAAAACATAACTTCAGCTTTCAAAAAAAAAAAATATTAAGAGAATCGAAGGCGGGGGGCAATTTACGATTTTTTTTAGTTTCAGTGTAGTTTTTCTTGAAGAACACTTCATTACCTACAACTTTTTCTCAGACAATATTTTGATCAGATCAGTCGTTTGCGAAGAAACTTTAAAAAAAAAATTAAATCCACATTTTAAATACGCCCTTACAGAAAATTAGTTCAGGATAATTTTGGATTTTTTAAAGGAAACCGTAATTTTGAATAGAAACCAACTTATGGACAACATTTCATTCAGATCGGAGAGTTGGAAATGTTTTCCGTCGATCTCATTAATGGCCAATTTCAAATAAAATTGGCATCACTGACTCTGAGCCACCATCCTCATCATCATCATCATCATCATCGTGATCATAGAGTTTCGCTACTTTTTTTTACTGCACCGTTCATTTTTTTTCCTTCAACTGCCAGTAGGCTCCGTCATATTTTCCAACCCACAAACAACAGAAAACAGAGCAATCGCTGACTGAGACTGGAACTGGAAGCTCATTGTCGTCATCGGTCACAGCCTACTACCACCTCAGACGCTCTGAATAGGTGGGCCAGGTAGGTATGTCCGCTTCTGGGTGCAACGAATGAAACCACCTTCGCTGCTCGTGGCCGGGACGAATGACTTCACCCCGGGTAGTTGTTATTCTCGACGACGACGACGACAACGGGCTTCGAGTAAGCTTACGTTGCGGCCGAGAGACTTGAAAGAAACAAAATAATAATGGAATCAATTGTTTGCTTACACAAATAGATACACTTTCGCTTTCCCGTCTTCGGTGTTTTCGTTCGTCGGAACCCGCGATGACGACACACCTGTTGACGTGTTGAGGAAATTCGTCGTTCCAGGCAAATTGGTCATCCTCAATCCGGTCAATCGAGATGGAAATTCAGAACACTGTCCAACACTGCAAAGGTCATTGAATTTTGCGGTTCGAAGTTAAGGACAAAACACCCCTCGCGTTCTCACGCATTCGACACGTACGCATTTGAGTGTGTAAAAAGTTACATTCGCGGCTGCGCTTCCCTGTGCGGAGATTTATTTGTGATCTTTTGCGTGCGCGCGCGGATTGAAATTTGAAACGCGTGTGCGCTGCATTTGCCGTCTACTTCGTGGCTCGGTATTCCCCAAGCTATATGGGAGGATACATGAGCTAGCTGGTTAGGTTTTTTTTTCTTCTTCTTTTTCTGCTGAATGGTCGTGTATGAAATTTATGCACATCATAATTTATGAGGCACTGCAATATGGCTGTGAGCGCATAGGAAAAGAGAGGTGGAGGACGATGTACGTGGTATGGGAACTGAGGAAAACACTCAATTCTGATGGAGGTCCGCAGTGGAGGAAGAATAAGAAGCGATGATCGACAGGAGAAGATTAAGAGCTTGTGTGGCTATTTGCTATCGTGTTCTCTGGAATGGCAACGTTCGCACTTGTTGGAAGGAATGTTGCTGGTTCCGACTGAAAATCGATGGTGTTTGAAGTTTGAAAGTCTGTTGGAATCTACTAGGTTATGGTTATGGGAACCTGGTGCTAGAAAAACCTTCTTACTAATGCTGAGTATGAGCAAAAATGGACAAGTAGCAGATCCAAATGTGACAGAAGATTTTAGAAAAAGACTGAGAAATTCTATGAATTATCTAAAAGTTTAAGGAAATCCACAGAAGTTCTGCCAACTTATCAATAGTTATTCAGATAACTTCTTGGGATTTTTACGGACTACTTATGAATATTCCACAACTTTCTCTAAACATCTTTAAAGTCCTATTGACAGAGAGATCTCGTTCAACCTGTTGAATGAGTGCAATCTTCAAACGGGCTGCTCCAAGCAAGGAAAATATAATTATCTCAATTTAATTTCATGAATATTGCTGTTCTTTTTTTGGTACGGTTAAATCCAACAATGTAAACCCGCCCTGAGAATTAAAAAAATGTACAAATTCAGTAAGCAGCAAAGGTATCTTAGGTAAAAAAAAACCGAAGATATATTGGAACTGGTTCCTCCACAGCACACAAGAGTTCAACAAATGTTTGGCTAAATCAGTTATTCACAGCACATGGGAAGAAGTTAAAATTCATTGAGTAATAGAATTTTGTGAGTTCGTTCCAATTTATTTTGATCTACATTTAGTTTGTTAACGATTTTCGAATTTTGCCTATTGACTTCTCAGAATTGCTACATCAGCAAATCATATTCCAACCTATTTCGTCTGCTACTTACAGACAGGCCTATCTGTCAAAAGATAAGCTTCTAGAAGAATTTAAAGGAATCTGCTCGAGTTAACTAGCGGAAATTTGAAAAAAAAGTGTTTCAATGTTTCATTTTTAAAATGTTTAAAAAGTGATCCAATGAAGTGTTAATTTTAAATTCTCCTAGTTTCCCAAACATTTTCTGCTTGGTATACTGATCAGCAATCTCCGGGAACCTTCTTCCGCCATTGTCCAGGTCATCAGCAAAACAGATGTATTTATTGAAAATTGTATCCGCATTTGCAACCATAGCTGATTCAATTGCCCCAATATTCTATGAATTTTCTAAAAGTTGTGAGGATTCCACAGAAGTTCTACGAACTGTCCAAAAGTTATACAGATAACATCTAACTCTAAGAAATCCTGTTGTTTGAGGCGTCCCATTATCAATAGTTCAACCTATTCAACGAATTTAATCTTCAAACGGACTGCGCTTAGTTAGGTGAATAAAACTATCTTATTTTAATTTCATGAATATAACTGATTCAATTGTCGTACGACAAAACACAACAATCCATAATAATCCATAAATTCACTGATAACAAAAAAAAAAAAACTGTACACATTCAGTAAGCAGCAGAGGTATTGTTTCTCTAAAATCGAGATATTGGAACTGATGTCTCCACAGTTCACAAGATTTCCACATATCTTTGGCTCAACCAATTTTTCAAAGCACATGGGAAGAAGTTAAATTTCATCAAGTATAGCCGGTGTTCGCCCCAAATCGTATTAGGAGTTGGCAGCACCCTCTCAGATTACAACGAAACTTTCTGGGTGTGTAGACCATGACTAGATAAGCCCCTTTGCATACTTAGTTTCTTCAAAAAATTGCTAGACTAGAGTTTTAAGAAAAAAATATTGAAAATAAACCAAAATGACCCTACACTGAAAAAAATCATTTTTAAAAATTCAAAGTCGATTAAAAAAAATCACCATTTTTGATTTCGATGAAATTTTGTCTCAAGATAGGTAATTATGTTCCCTACCAACCGTTCATACATCACAAGATGGGCACTTATAAGAAAACAAAGTTTTGCTAACAAAAATTTTTTTATGTCCCATTGATTTTTTTCAGTGTATTTTGTTATCAAAAACTAAACCCGTGAAGATTATACGACTATGTAGTCATCTCAAAATGCAGTGAAACTTAATTTGTGATGTCAGCAGCACTCAAGAAGTACGACTCAATATACAATATTAGAACACGCGTTTCATACGTGCTACTGTAATTTCTACCAAAAAGTTTCCACCCCCGTTCTTACCTAATACTAGGTAAAGCTATTCAGTAGAATCGAACTACCTAATCGAAAGAAACGAATCAAGAGTTGTACATAAACCAAATATAAACTAAACAAGAAAGTGAATCAGTGACATTCAACGTTCGTTGTAGTCTGAGAAGGTGTTGCCAGCATTTGTTCGAGTTGGCGCGAAAACCGTCTATAGGAATTTGGCGAGTTCCTTCCAGCTAAAGGGTGTCCACGATGAAATTGCCACACACAAAATTGATTCGCAAAATTCGAGTTTTCATCCGATTGCCATAAAATTTTCAGGGATTGAGAAATAACTATTAAACTTCATTTTACCATTTTACTCGTATTTTATTTACAGTCCATACGCAAATGCCCGCACCTTGGTCTTAACCCCGGCCATAAGATTCTGCACAACCTGTGAATCAACCGTTTTTTGAATGTAAACCCATACTTTCTTCAGTTCCTCGACTGTCTTCACTACCTTAGGTCGTTTAAGAAGGTGCTGCTTCATAATCGCCCAGTACTTCTCGATGAGGCGGAGCTCCGGAGTGTTGGGAGGGCTGAACATTTTCGGCACGAAATTGACCTTATTGTCCGCATACCACTTCAGCACGTCCCTGAGTAGTGGCATGAGGCCAAATCCGGCCAGAAGATTGTTGGGACGTTGTGGGCCTTCAGGAGAGGAAGCAGCCGCTTCGGAGGCACTCTTTATGTACACCTGTCCGTTCATCGTGTCCTGGGTCACGAAAGGTGCACTCCGCTTCCCGCACGTGCAGATGGCTTGCCAAACCAGGAATTTCTTCGCAAATTTGGACATCTTCTGAGTGCGGACATGCTCCGGAACGCTGAACTTATCCTTGGCCGTGAAAAACAGGTTGCCGGGGATCTGTTTGAAGTCGGCCTTCACATATGTTTCGTCGTCCATGATGCAGCATTCAACTTTTCGTCAGCATGTTGAGGTACAACTTCCTGGCACGGGTTTTGGCGGACTTGTTCTGCTTCTCGTCGCGATTAGGGGCCTTTTGTACCTTGAACGTTCGAAGCCTCAGCCTTAGTTTTGGCCTTCTGGACAAAACTTCGGCTTAGGTGCAGCTTCTTAGCCACATCCCGAACGGAGGCGTTCGGATTTCGGTTGAAGGCCCCAACTACGCGGTTGTGATTTTTGGTGTTGTACGGAATACTTTTTCCTTCACTTCTGGGCTTCCGATCGGTGGTGAACCGTTCCTCGAACCGTTCAATCACTCGCGACACCGTGGAATTCGCGATTCCCAACGTTTTAGCGATGGAACGATGCGAGAGATCCTTGTTCTCGTGATGAATGCGCAAGATTTTATCACACACGAGCTGTTATTTCGACTCCATTTCCGCGAGTTTTGATCACAGGACTTTAAAACTTGCAGGATGTAAATAATGCACTATGAACTAAATCCACCCATATTTTCATTGAATTCTACCCAACGGTTAAAAAGTTAGAGCAATTTCATAGTGTGGCAATTTCATCATGGCAACACCCTTTATGGAAAATTAAACTTTGTTCAAGCTCATTTTCATCTACATCAACTTTGTTGCCGATTTTCGAATATTGTTAATTGATCTCTCAGAATTGCTACATAGCACTCGAGACTAATGAACTATCCAAAATTACCCAGAAGTTAAACTGGCTTTCTCAAAATTCAAATAATTTTTTAGCTAATTCTGAATCACTCATTGGTTGATAGTAGCATTAAAAGTTACATCAATGTGACTCAATTAGGTAACAATCAAGTTGCAGCAACTAATGACTATGGTTTGGTGTTGCTTGGGAAATATTTTAAGTTTCACTTTTGAGAAGTTCTGTGGTACATTAAGGCGTCGAAGAGAAGTGTTCATAGGATTTGAGTTTAAAGGATTTCCATGAAGCCATAGCAGTTAACAGGGGTTCACCCGGTAGCTTCTACGAACGTTCCAGGATGAATTTTACAAAACTTCACAAATTGTCAAGAAGCTCTGAAGATACTTCAGAAAACCAATGGACTCTCCAGAGGCCAATTTCACACTTTTACCAAACCCTCAAAACATTTCCGACGTACAATAATAGATAAGTGATTCTCAAGGACAAATTTAATAAAACCGGAAATAACTATAAAATGAGAAGCAAGATTAGAAATTTCAATGTAATTCCAACTACCTTTATTGCTTATCTTGACAGATACGCGTATTTCGTCTACAATGAGCAGACTTTTTCAGTGTCGTGTACTAACACTCGAATCAGTACGAGTATTAGTACACTGAAGAAGTTTGCACATTTAAGAGGTAATACGCGTATATGTCAAGATAGGCAATAAAAGTAGTTGGAATTACATGGAAATTTCTAATTTTTTTTCTTATTTTCTAGTTCCAGGTATTCCATTAAACAAACTCACACTCTCCAGTATTCAAACCAGAAATGTTTCGGATACCCTAGGAGCAGTAGGGCAGTAGAGCCTATAATACGGAACGGTAAATATAATCAGAATCTAACAAGAAGTTCATCGAAGGCTAAACCGAGTACCCAGGACCACATTGTGTTTATATGAATCCCAAAAACGTCCAACAAATTGATATAGACTGGATTTTCTTTTGAAGTAAGTGGATAAATATTCAATATTGTTAGAAAGGTCCAAAACGTGCAAATTTCAGTCAATGGACAATTCACAATCGGAAATTCAACATAAGGAATAATTAAATTGAAATAATTTTTTATTAAGTATTTAACTTTAAAATTGAAACAAGAAAATAGAGATAAGAAATTCAAACTAACAAAAACATCATTATTGGGTAAAATTAAAAAATTAAAATTGAAATTTTCGAATGAGCGCTTGAAAATAAAAACTAATAAATAGAAATTTACATCACAACAATTTAAAATGTAAAGCACAGCACATCCAATGTTTAAAAATAAATAATGAAAAGTTGAAAACTTTAACTATATATGGCAAATAAAAAATCAAAATAAGAAATGAAAAAATTATAGAATAAGAAATGAAAATAATATGAAACAAATAAAGAAAAACCAATTTATTGAATTATTGAAAATAAAAATAAAATAAATTGAAAGAACATTGATATCATAAATATATTAAGAATAGTTTAGTAAGTTTTCAAATTAAATAAAAAATATATTTTATGCAACAAAAACAAAAACTTACCTTAAAAATCATTAGTACGCGTTTGCATAATTCAAACGAAAACGTAAAAATATATACATGTAACAAGTGTAACAAGAGTACATGAATAGAATGATTTAACGCAATTTTTTTTGCTGACATACACAAATTTTTAAACAAAATAATCAAACAAAATATACGACAAAAAAATCAAACAATAAATAAAAATATAAAACAAAAATTAAATTTAACTTAAACAAATGGATAACATTAAACTGACTTTTAAAGAAATTTTATAGAAAAAGCAGTAAAACATTAAAATAGAAGGACAGGAAATTAAGATCACCGGTTAATTCATCAAGAATTTTAAGAAATTAGCAGCATTTGTTTGGACGAAACATAAGAAACCTTGAATAAGAGCTATATCTGCGAAACCAGTTGACTGATCTAAAAAAAAACAACTTTAATCCATTGATTGAATACAAAACATCCTTTGATTCGTAAAATTAAAATACCGTGCATACCCTGGAAACGTTTCGTTCAATTTTGGTGGCATGATTTTTTAAGACCTGCTACCAGAATCAAACGGATAATATATTAAAAATAAAAACATAAATGTCATGATTTGGCAATTATTGTCTTTTCCACTCGGGATTTTTTCCTCTCTTGTAGTTTGGCTGTTATATTTTTCAATTCTAGGGATGATCTTCTATCTTTCTTAGAGATATCAGCATTCAACTTTTAAGGATTTTTTCTGGAAATCTCCATTTTTCTTTTCCGGAAGCTCCTTCCAACTTCTCCTGGAATTGGAAAATTATGAAAATTTAAATCAACACTAGTAAGAAAAATATATAAAATTAAAACTTAAACCCTTTTTAAGCTATCACTAGTAAGCGCCAGCAAATTCCATTAAATTCCACTCGAAAAAGTTTATCCTTTGACAGATAGGCCTATTTCGTCTGCGACCTGTGTAGCAAAACTGGCAACCCTGAATTTTTCAATATTGTTTTTTAGTTCATATATCCATGAACCTTTCGCGTGAACAAATTTCGTAACAATCAGTGACCCTTAAGCTCAAACCTGTACGATAATTTCAAAAAAGTCTCAATTTTTGTATGAAAACGAGTGACAGGCCCATAGTTTTTCGAGCATTACTTAAAAACAAAAAAAGCCCATCGCGAAATTTCACCAATGTAAGCTAGTAAATTATTAAACATTTAAATATTTTGCTCAAAACTTTTCATGACTCAGAAAACGGTTTTTCCGGCTTTTAAAAAACAATTCCTACACTGTGAAAAATTTTGTAACAATATTTATTTTACAATTATATTTTTTCCAAATGTTTGACCAAATTTTATTATAGTTTGGTGAAAAAAAATTATACAATGAATTGTTCTTGAAGAAATCGGAAAACTTCAATTGGCATTTGCCAGGAAAGCAGGCCACACTGTTCTTTTAATATTTTTTTTTTTCATATATCCATGAAACCTCGCTCCGCGTGGACAAAGTTTCGTAACAATCTGAGACTCTTAGGCCCAAACCTGTACGGTAGCAAAAAAAAATCTCCTTTTTGTATGAAAACGAGTGACTGGCCCATAGTGTTTTGAGCATTACTCAAAATCAGAAAAAAATCCCATCATCGCAAAAATTTCAAAAATTTAAGCTAGTAAATTAATAAACAAAAAAATATTTTACTCAACATTTTTCATGACTCAGAAAACGGGTTATCCGGTTTTTCCAAAAAAAAAAATCCTATACTGTGATAAATTTTGTACCATTTTTTTAAATTATACTTTTCCCAAATTTCAGAAAACTTCTTTATAGTTTGGAAAGAAAAAAAAACCTCGTTCCGCGTGGTTAAAGAGTTTCGTAACAATCTGAGACCCTTAGGCACAAACCTATAAATCTGTTGGAAAAAGTTTACAAAGTTTCAGAAAAAAGTTTTCTGGTTGTACGGAGGATTCAGATAAAACTTCTATTGCATTTTTGACATTTGAATGGCTTGTTTAGAGTTGCGCAGTTATAAAGGCCCTGCTTATCTCTTGGATTGAAATATTTTTTTATAGTTCAACTTTTCACTAGAAAATTTACCTTCTTTTGCTCCGATATGAATCTGCATAAGAAAAGGTTGAAAATAAGGCTTTCCCTTTCCGGGTCTTCAAAAACGGGTGACAAATGGCTCAAATTGTCGATTTCTTTTAATTTCATTAGCTTTCATTCCATGTATAATAAGTCCGAACTGACAAACGTAAGCAGTGGATCACTATGTAGAAAATTTCATAAGAAGGGACTCACCAACGCGGTCCTTCGATAACCTTGCGGTTGTATCCCTGATACAACCCATCTCTAGTTGTATTCTTATTTATTTGTTCTGAATCCATATCTAACAAGAGCTAATTGAGCTATGAGAGTATTCCCACGCGAGCAGTGCACCAGGTACACGTATCGACAAAATGCATTGAATATTGCACTTCGTCATGTTCCTATCAGAGAGAGAAAATCAGGTATGGGCAACGAAAACGAAGTAGCAGTGGATAAGGAGTGTATCGAAAATAAGCTATCCACAAACTTTCTTCTAAATTATGTTGAAAACCGATACTTTATTCATACAAAAAATTGATCCTTTATTGTACGAGGTTAAACTTGAACATGATGAAGACCGGATGAAATTTAAGTTATTCCTTCACGAATTTTCGAACTTTGGATCGAATGCTCTTCATCAAGTTCCGGACAAGTGTTGCATCGCATTTTTTGGACGCTAGAGCCCAAATTTTTTTGAACTCCTGCATGTTCCCAGCTGCCTTACCAGTCTTCTTGAAGACCCTCTTCACGATTGCCCACTAACGTTCGATGGGTCGAAGCTGAGGGCAATTTGGTGGATTGATATTTTTCTCAACGAAATCTATACCCTTTTCCGCAAGCCAATTGAGAGTGGTTTTGGCATAGTGAGCCGACGCTAAATCCGGCCAAAACAGTGGAGGTGTACTATGCTTCTTATATAAAGGCAACAATCTCTTCTGGAGACACTCAGATCGATAGATTTCCGCATTTATAGTTCCGGTAGTGTAAAAAATTGTTGACTTCAAACCACAGGAACATATTGCTTGCCATACCAGTACCTTTCGACCGAATTTCTCCACTTGAATCGACCTGTCCGCATCGCTCACATCCTCCCCAACGACGGCAGTAAAGTATTGTGGACCTGGAAGGGTTTTTGAGTCCTCCTTTACATAGGTCTCATCGTCCATCAAAACGCATGCATCCGGACGCTGCAAAAGACGCGAATATAATTTCCGGGCCCTTGTTGCTGCTCGCTTCTTCTGCTCTGCACTTTGTTTCAAGATTTTCTGCTTCTTGTAGGTCTTCAGGTGGTTTCGCCTCTTGATACGCTGGATCATTCCGACACTCGTTCCTGCTTTTTTGGCCAAATCACGTATTGACATTGATTTGTTCTTCATGATTAGGGATACCACTTTCTGCTCCAGTTTCGGGTTGGAAGAACCGGGTTTTCTGCCTCTTCCTGGTAGCTCATCCAAAGAATAGTGTTCCCCAAACTTATTAATGATGGTTTTAACACTCGCATCATGAATTCCAAACCGCTTCGCCAATTTTCGCATAGTAATACCCTTCTCACTTAGCCATGTGTCCAGAACCTTAATTTTCACTTCCTTTTCAATACGCGACATTTTGAAAACGCAGAATTTGAACCGCACAAACAAGTAAACAAAAGAAAGCTGACAGTCAAACGCACAGCATGCAGTGTTCAGAGCATAAAAACCATCACAAATACATGCGTACAACGCAAATGTATGTGGATAGCTTATATTCGATACACTCCTTAGAAATGATCTTGAAAATGATTGTCAAGTTGGAATGGTCTCACTGAGTTCTACTTTTCGTTGAAATTCAACTTCTTCTTCTTTGGCTCCAATCGGTCTTTGTGATTGCTTTGCTTTGCTTCTTGCGGATTTTTTAAAACTTTTGAAGGTGTTATAACTGTTAATATATTACAAATTTATTTGAGCTCCTACAAAATTAATGTTTATAAGTTGTTGAACGATTTGCAGTTTGGAGTTTTCCTTAATTTTTCGCTTTTCGTCTTGAACTTGGTGGATGAGTTATTCGGGTTTTTGAAAAATTTCCCCAAAGTTGGCAATGCCTCTTTAATTCAGATCTAATCAGATCAGATTTTCCTGCGTGAATTTTGAACAATCTTCCTTATTTTTATGATAGAAAGTGATCAAGAAATTTGAATACTCAGATCTGCAAAATAGATCACGTTTCTCTGTTGTCGTGGAATTTAATGTTACTCACTGAAAATTTCTCAGTCGAAAGCAGGATTTCAATTACTATGAGCTTTGAGACCTATTAATTTATCTAAGGAAGTGAATACTGGGAAGAATTTCCAGGAACAGTCTCCAAGAACTTGTTTAGGTAGCGATTTTAAAACAAGCGATAACTTGATGAGCATTGTAGAGTGAATTCGAACGACATTTCTTAACGAAGTCGAATTTCATCCAAGTAGGTGTGGATAAAATTAATCTTGAATATTTTTATCATAGTTGGAATGGTCTCACCAAATTCTGCTCTTCGATAAAATTCGACTTTGGTAAGAAATAGATTCGCTCTAAAAATGTTGAACTAATAATGACAAACTTCTTCAAAGTTTGGACGGGCTAGTTTCGTCCTGCACGCAGGATGAGCATTTGCAACATTAAGATATTTTCCAAATTTCCGCAAGACATTTAGCTTGGGGGCGTTTCAAAGCAGTTGATAAATTAAAGAGCATTGCAGGACAATTGACACAACTTGAAAAGCATTGAAAAACATAGAACATTGTAAATAATAGAATGACTTCCAGCAGTCATATTTTGCATAACAAGGACAATACTAGGCAAAGATTGCAATCAAAATTTAATCGAAACTAGAAAGTCAGATGAACCAACCATCCTTATTACCCATAACAAGTGGAGGTTTTCCACAAACCACATCCATCGAAAGACTCGATGAAATCTCCTCTCAACACACATGCAGCAAATGCCTTCCAACGAAATTTGCAAACCCAATCCGTAGCCGCTATCCGTTAACCGACCTAGTATTCCAGCTCTTCTTCTAAATAACCGTCATTAGACCATCAATCTCCCAGCAGAAGCAACGGCAGCGCCCCCACAAAAACTCGAAAATCCAAAAGGAGATGCGCTGAACCGAGACAAACATTTAATTCAATACTCCGCACAGGAAAAAAAAAGGGAACCCCAATCCGGGAAGATTGCACTGAAAGAAGTCTGATTACATTGTACTTTTGGTTCAGCACGCGACCGCGAAAAGTGTTGCCCCGGGAAGATGTGATCTGATTCTTCACCGAATTCGAAAAGCTTCAGGGTCAGGAAAATATGACTAATGACCCTCCCCGGATCGATGGCGGTGTGCTGATGACTAATGATCACCGTGTTCGAAAGCCTGGTTGAACGAACCGTAAAAGTGAAGAGTTCTTTCCATGTTCGTTCACTTCCATCCAACACTTGTGCGCGCACTCGCGAATTGAATAATCATAATGCAAATATTTCCTCTCATCATCACCGTCGTCAATCATCTTCCATCGTACGGTTCGTTTATGATGACGCTTTTTTTCTCTCACAATTTTTTCGCGGAAAGCTCCAAACACTTGTGGGAATTTTGCGCTTTATTTGCTTTTCAAAACAATCATGAGTCGTGGTTCTTCGTAGCAGCAGTGGTGTTGTTTTGTTGCCATGGTAATCACGTTGACACAAGTGCTTCCAGCCAGGAAATTCCAACCCATTTTTGTGCTTCGCCAGCATCGCACCGTGGTGAGTCTCGGCATTATGTCTCAATTAGTTCGGCAGGGTTCGGGGTAATCCGATACTTTTTTTCGGTTCGGGATTTTGATTCTTACGAAAAACGAAAACACACATGGTGCTCCCGCGCTGCTGCTTTTTACGTTTTTGAGTGGAAGCTCCCCGGTGAGGTCGTCCAGCAGTTGACAGCGTGACTTGGAAAAACGTCAAAATGTATCACATTAGACGTCCCTCAAGGTTGCGAGAAGAGAAGATAAAGAGTGCCCGAAACGGGGCCAGTGTTGGACGCCACATGTGTCATTCGGCGGCCAAGGCGAAATCCTTTCACCGTGGTTCGCCATGGTTGGCAGCCCGAGTTCGGTAGCGCGGAAGGATGCCACAATATGGTGGTGCGAAAATATTTTAAATGGTCCCCCCTCCCCCATCGCTTTAGGGCCCAACACACGCAATTTAAGTGCAGTTAGCTGTTTTTCGTTCGTTCTTGCTGACTTGTTCGTTTGTTCATGTTTTGATTTGTTTTGCTTTTTCCTTCTTCTTTTTTTTCGTTTCAGGGAGGTATTCACCCCACGTATTTTGAGTTGAGTGCAATTTATTCTTTATGTAATGCAACCGAGTGCAACCCTGCCGGAGCCTGAAATGGCATAAAAGGAGATAATGGATCCCATTTGCACTCCCGTCCCCAGGAAAACATCAACCAGCGGAAATGAGAAGTGGTCGCTAAGGCGAGAAGACCAGAAGGGTGGGGAGGAGTGGAACTGTATTTGCGAATTCCTCACTCATCCCCATTTAGTGCATTGGGGATGGGTGGGATATGACAGACGGGGAGGGGAACCCTTTCCCGAAAGGTAAAAAATGCAAACTGCACATTTTGTTAGCGGTGTCAATTTTACTTTGGCTTCTCGTTTATCTTCATTTTTCGTTATCGTCGTCATCGCGTGCATTCCGGACGATCGATCACCGGTGGGGTTTCGTTTTTCGTTCCGAACATGTTAACTGCAAGAATTTTCAATGGCAGAAGTTAAGGAATATTATGCAAATTCAACATTTTCACTGCAAATTATCAGAAAAAAGGACAGACGACAAGTATTGAGGTCATATACATTCATCATTGATAGGTTCATAAGCAAGCTTTGTTAGTCACTCAAAAATATATTGAAATGCAGTTCAATCTGAATCGAACGCAGCACTTTTTTCGGCATATGATCGGTGATTTAGTGAAAATTCACTAAATTCAGTGTATTTTTCTAGTTTGAACAATTGGTCAAAAGAGCCATCTAACATGAGGATGTCTCAATGGGCGGGGAAAGGAGCCCGCCCTCGATTCACTAACTGTTAAGAATGGGGAGTTGGCATTCCCACTCTCCCCACCCAGAGTGCTTCAATCGGGTGCCCTGATGGTCCCTCCCATTGTTGTTGCGCTATTAGTTATCATAGCGAATAAAATAATGAGAGCGTTTTGATGCGGAAGGATTGTTTATTCAGTGGTGAAAATTCACCAAGATTCATACAAAAGTTATCGAAGATGGAACTCGAAAGACGTAAGAGAATTTTGTATATTCAGGTTCAAAACCCAACATGGTCAGAAGTTCTCAAATTTCGAAAATTTCCAATTTTCAAAAACACTAACTTTGCATCGACCAAAACAAAACTCAGCGAAGAAATGGATCATACCACGGAAAACTACGAGCGATAATCGGTAATAAGATAATCAGGGCAGTCCAATAGAATCCTGAAATCTACGGGCGTGATTTGGTCAGAAAGTTCACTGCGTCGCACAGTACAGCTTGGCGAATCTAGATGCGAGAAGGACATCAACTTGGTTGATGTAAAACGATATATTCTCTCATCACCATGAAGCCCCAAGAGTGCACAGTAATTTAGCTGGAACGAAAGATATGAAGAGAGAGTGTTGACAGTTCCGTCAGTGTACGGCAGACTGTAAAAAATTGTATAGAAACTACTGTTGAAACACATTCGTTCTAGCTAAATTACTGTCCACTTTTGAGGCCCTCATGGTGATGATCGTTACTCTCCATATGGAGAATACAAACATAACAATTATAGAATGTAAAACCTGGTCGCCAAAACCCGTGCAAGGACCTTGTTTGAGCAAGTACGGACCACGTACAACGAAGGTATTATGATGAACAATGAAACTTACGTAAAACTGGACTTTGGCCAAATCCCGAGTCAGAAATTTTACCTTGCTAAACGCGGAATGTACCGGGTAAGTTCAAATATGTCTTATCAGATAAATTCAGTTGTGGAAGGAAGGTTCTCGTCACTGGAGCGACTATGATTGGACAAGTTTACAAATAGGAGCAACTTTTGAAAAGAATTATGTCATTTATTGAATCACACGAAGGCCCATAAAGTTCTTGCCCGACTTAGCCAGCTGTCGTTACAACCGTGAAGTCATAGAATAATGGGTAGGATTTAACGAAAAGTTCCAAAATTCATCCGAAAAACTGACCAATAAATGTATTTTACCGTAAAGCGCAATAAAACCCTACAAAATATTACCTTTTCTTATTTTGTTCGTTATTTCCTCTCGGAGAAATTACCCATTTAGTTCAGTCAAATTCTAAATGAAACAGACGTTATCGGTCACACAATATTAGCAAAGATGTGAATGGACCAGAGGCACCTAGAGCCAGCAGTGAATGGTCTCCCAGTTGATAAGCTGCAACGATGAGAAGTGAACTAACCTGCTTCCAAAGAAGACCAAGAAGGCTTAAATTCAATCGCAGACCATTTGAAATCAGTCCTCCTTCAGACGCCGAATCCAGTTTTCCCAGGTAAAAGATCATTCGATTGGGATTTTTCTATCTTACCGTTTCATATTCTCGCCAGTTGACAGCCAGCTGTCGGAAGGCGTAACGACAGAGTTTTGAATAAATTGCTGTCCAGTGTGAGCCAGTGGAAACCCACCAACCTAACAGCTGAACTTACCTTACCAATCAGGCCAAGGCCGGTGCTGCCTCTGCTGTACACAGATATTGTCCCCATTGTAATCGGTCCATGGTTGTACCTCGCTAGCCTCGTTGTCTGCGGAGAGTCCGTAGGTTGCCTTCTACTTGATCGATCCACTTTGCTCGTTGCGCGCCTCTCCTTCTTGAACCCATCGGTTCGTTTTCGAGAACCATTTTAACAGGGCTGTCGACCGACATTCTTACGATATGCCCAGCCCATCTTAGTCGACCGATTTTAGCGATGTGTTCATTCGCCTCCTCCACGTTCCGTCTTCCATCAGCGCTCCACTGTAGACCGTACGCAGCACCTTCAAAGACACCAATGGCGCGATGGTCTTCCACTAGCAATGTCCATGTTTCGTGGCCGTAGAGAACTATCGGTCTAATTAATGTCTTGTAGATGGTCAACTTTGTAGTTCGGCGAGCTTTGTTCGATCTAAGCGTCCTTCGGAATCCAAAGTAAGCACGATTGCCAGCCACAATGCGCCTGTGTATTTATCTGCTGGTGTCGTTATCGGTTGTCACCAATGAGCCCAGATACACGAATTCGTCTACTACCTCGATTCCATCACCGTCGAGCTGAACTCGTGATGGGAGGCTAACATTGTCTTCTCGTGAGCCTCTTCCTTTCATGTATTTTGTTTTCAACGCATTAGTCACAAGCCCAATCCTACCAGCTTTGAGTCTGATGGACACGTACATCACGCCGTCGTCTCAAAGTAACGTGCTACGATATCAACGTCGTCGGCGAAGCCAAATAGTTGGAAAGACTTCCTGCAGATTGTGCCACTCCAATGAAATAATAAACCCTCCGATGAAATAATAAACAACAAACAATCCATCACCTTGCCGTAACCCTCTCCGAGATTCGAAGGCACTCAAGAGTGTCCCTCGGACGATACACATCACTCGATCTATCGTTGCTTTGACCAACCGCGTCAGTACGAAAATCCATATTCGTGCATAATCTGCCATAGCCATCTGCCAAATGGTCATGAAGAAACGTAGCCACAGGCGATTCGATCGGGGAAACGACTCGACCATTGCTGCAGAGTGAAGATAAAATTCAGCTTCGGTCCCAGTCACTCCCAGCATCTTATCGTGTACCGCGTCAACGTCAACCGCTAACACTTTTGATCGGAACACCGACAAAATTCGGATGACTTTTATTCAGCTTTCTTTTTTTTCTGCTTCCTGACTTCGTCGAAAAATCTTCTCAAAGAACATTGCTCTTCTACTCCTAGTAGCACACTTGTACCACTCAGCTGAGCAACATAATCATGAACTTGCTAAGTCAATCAAGTTACTACAACTAATCATGATCGAAGTGTGCTACTTGGGTAACTCTTTCTCGAAAGATCCTCAAACGTTTCAGGAATCTTCTAAGAATGTTCTGTGTACTTCCAGCAAGTTCTCATGAAATTTATGGGAAGTGCCTCTGAGCCTTTACTGGCAAGTTCCACGAACTTTTGAGGATCTATCACTGAATTTCTGAGACAGTTGAACATCTTGGTAGTTCTATGAACCAATCTGATAACCAGTTTCAGAATAGAGTTGCTCATCTGAGACGATGTTCGACCGGATCGGACATCGTCCTGTAAATTGTGGCAAAGTCTACCTGAAACTGATCGACTGAGATAGATGAAATTTAAATCCCTTTGACATTTTGTAAGAACAACAAGTGTTATGTCCTGTCTCGCGTCGCGTCTCTCGAGTGTATTAAGTTCTTACGTTAGCACAAGCCACACACAAATTAAAGTGAAATCTGATAAGTTTTCTGAATTTCTGGGAACCTCCCTGAATTTCTGGATAGTTTCCTGAACTTCTGTGTAGAACCCTTTACTTTTAAAGATTCCCTGAACTCATGTGAAGTTCCCTGAATTAATGGAAAATTTCCTGAATTTCTGAATTTCAGAGAAGTTGCCAGAACTTCTAGAAAGAACTCTTAACTTCTAGGAAGTTCCCTGATGTTCTGAACAGTTCCCTGATTTTTTGGGTTATTCCCTTAACATCAGGGAGAATAGAAAAACCTCGGGGAGGTTTCCTGAACTTTTAAGAAGTATACCGAGTTTCTGATAAGTTCTTTGAGTGTTTAGGAAGTTCTCTGAATTTATTTGATTTTTTCGTATTTTTTGGAAGCCTTTTCGTTCATCAGTATCTTCACCTCTTCCGGTGTTGGGGGACGCAAATACTGCGGGCCGTAAGTCTTCAGGATAGATTTGCAAAAAAAATCCTCAAGGTCACCAACCCTGACGTTTTCGGCGAAAGAACTAGCTGAGAAGCACTACTCCAACATCCTTTAGGCTGCAGTGTACCTTTGTAACGGACTTAGGTCAAATTACAAATCAGCATGCCAAATTACAAATCAGCATTATCTAATATCGTTTAAATCAGATGCATGCATTTACACACTCACCATCAGCCAAACGAAAGAGCAAGTATTCTCGTCGTCTGCTAACGTAGTAAAGAAATACAACACCGGTGCGGGAAACGCAAAGTTGGCTTATTTTAGCTGGTTTAATTCAAGTTTGCTGATGCAAATCAGGTAGAAAGTTGTTCCAAAAATAGACCACCGTTGAAGATGCCCTAAGCGGTACGATTTGAACAGGCTGAACAAAACCAGCGGAAAATGATCCACATGGAAATCTGTTTGTCTTAGCTCTTCCTTGAGCAGCTAACGACAGGGCTGGCCCGCAGATCCCTGATTTGCCCAGTCAATTCTTTGAACGCCTTCCAGTTGACATCCGGACCATACATATAGCAATGAGCTTTCTTCTTCAGCAATGCTGGATTTGCAGAAACACACTGTTGAGCATTTCCAGCCAGAAACGCTAAAAGATATATTGATTTTGCCTCGACAGTATCCGGTTTAAATGAAATTTTGTCCATATTTTAATTTATACCCAAGATAAAAATTGCATTTAACACTCCTTAACTTTCTTGGAATAATTACCTATAAGGGCTTATGTACAAAATGAATTTTATTTTATTTTTATTCATAACATATAAATGATTACTATGATCAAAATGTCGTCTGAGAAGAAGTTGTAGGTCATTAAGTGTTGTTTAAGAAAAAATGTAAATTCATGCTTAAAAAATGAACGAAACTAAAAAAATGTAAATTCATGCTGAAAAAACATAAAACATCGATTTTTTTGGCGCCCCCCCCCCCCCCCCACACCATCTCATTTATAAAAAAATACTTTGGGAAAATAATCGTTTTTATGTTTTTAGGCATGAATTTGCGAATTTTTAAGTTTCAGTGTATTTTTTTCTTGAAAAACACTTCATTACTTACAACTTCTTCTAAGATGACATTTTGATCAGATGAGTCGCTTACGAATTTTTTTTTTTCATACTAAACTAACCATGAACGAAAAAAAATTAAAACAAAAATTGTATGAACCCTACATTACAGCCTACTCTACAGCTAGTTGTTATCCCAAACATGTTTTTTCCGGGACTAATTTGAAACTTTGAAAAGAACGGGTCTACCTTCTATCTGGTGGGTTTATTTTTTATTTGTTTTTCCTTTCTATTTATTTATAGTGTGGTATGAAGGATACAATCTCATCGCCTCGCAATGCATCCACCCTCAAACTTGAAATTAGAGCGGCCGGGTTGATTTTCTGTATTTTAACTATTTGAACTTTGCCAAAAAGGAGGTAAATAGAAATCAATAACCCTATGATATTGTGTATGATTCACGAAACACTGGTACTGATTTAAACCACAAAGAAAGGTTTATTGTTCTGCTTTAAATGGTCTTTCCTAAGCGGGCCCTCTGCGTCCTACTTCTAATATAAAGACTGTATTCGATGAAATTTGGACACACGCAATTGTTCGTAACTTTTTAGCATGTGTGTAAAAATTATTGAAATTTTAACTGAATGTATTTCATTGTGATGTGTCAATTGTGTAATGAGCTTCGTGAAAATCGGTCGAGTGATTTCAGTGATGGCTTCGAATGAAGAAATAGTGCGCCAACAAATTTTGGGCACTCACTTCGAAAACCCAAACGCTTCTCATCGATGGATCGGAAAACAGCTCGGAATCGCACATTCAACCGTATCTCGTGTGATCACAACGTTCAAGGACCGTAAGACAACCAAGCGGAAAAATGGTAGTGGCAAAAAACGTGGCACATCAAATCCGGAGAAGGCCAGGATGGTATTGAACCAATTTAAGCGTTATCCCAACATTTCGATCAGGGATGTTGCGAAAAAGGCGAAAGTTTCAGTTTGTTTTGTGCAGAAAACAATGAAACGTTCTGGATAACATGTGTACAAGGTCCAGAAGGCACCGAACCGGAGCGATAAACAGAACTCGGTGGCCAAAACTCGTGCAAGAAAACTGTACAGGGAGTGGCTCACAAAACCGTTCTGCATTGTGATGGACGATGAGACCTACATTAAAGCCGACACCAAACAAATGCCAGGACAGGAACACTACGTCGCCACCTCTAAGTTGGCCGTTCCGGAAAGTGTACGGAAGAAGAAACTGTCGAAATTCGCCAAAAAATTTCTTGTTTGGCAAGCGATCTGCGGATGTGGCAAAATGAGTCAGCCCTTCATCACCTCTGGGACCGTCAACGGACAAGTCTACAAGGACGAATGCCTCCAAAAACAACTTCTGCCCTTCTTGAGATCTCACGATGGCCCGACACTGTTTTGGCCGGATTTGGCATCTTGCCACTATGCCCGGCCCGTCTTAGACTGGTACAAAGATAATAATGTAGTTTTTGTACCAAAAGACGTCAACCCTCCAAACACTCCGGAACTTCGCCCAATTGAAAATTTTTGGGCAATCATGAAGGCGAAGCTCGTTAAAACTCCAAAACTGATAGAAAATGAACTTGAACAAAAGAAAGTGTGGTTAAAAGTAAGTAAGCAAGTCGGTCCTATCATTGCCCAAAATTTGATGAAAGGGGTCAAGGCAAAGATGCGGGCATTTGGGTTGGGAGAAGAGGTTCAATAAACCAATGATGTCAAAACTTAACCATTTAGTAGTACTTTATTTCCAGGAATTTTGAAAAGAATCGGGCTCAAGGAAAATTTTTGGTGACCTATTTTGTGTGTCCAAATTTCATCGAATACAGTCTTTACTTGCCTGTCTTCGGCGGTCTTGAGTAACACTTTTATGTGACTACGTGCAGTCAGATAATTACCCCCACCAAAACATTAACCCTTTTCGAAGATGTTGCAATTACATTGACATATTATACCATTAGCAAACCAGGTATTTTAGTTATCCATTCCATAAATCAATTGAATAAACAAAAACATAAGTTGTCACGGAAATGAAAAGTGTACTTTTAGTCGGTACCTCAAGATTGAAGTTTAGAAGTCTAAGAGTGAATTGCGGCAAAACCCGCCAGTATCACACCTGATGTTAGTGCCTTTATATAAACGTGCTACGACGTGGCAGTGAAAAAAAATACTATAATGTGTGATACTTTCACTACTGATCAAATTCTTGGTCTCACTTGCATGTTTATAGCATGGGATACACCTTCTCATTGCCGAGAAGGTGGAAAATTCGACCCACGAGAGAGATGACTTTAATTCAAAAGACTATTAACTAAATTATTTAAAAGACTAAAGCTAACCTATATAGAGAAGAATTGTTCTATGGCCTCAAGACTATTCGCCTCCCTTCAAAAGGGCAGATCCATAGCTAAATAATATGTTGTTAGAGTTACTGATTTGATCACGGCTGTCGTTTAGACCCCACATTTAAGTTATAATATATATTTGAATTTTCTGCACCTGAAACGTCGGGACTTATTATTAGTTGTTCACAATCGTGATCAAAACACTCACCCTTTTCGATAATGAAGCGAACAAAAAGATTATTAATGAAACCAACTGTATAGGTATATTTGATGTTCAATTAATGAGATTTAGAGAATAAGCAACAATGAAAATAAGGACACATTTTGTCGTTTCCCTAAATTATTTGATATCAGGTATTTGTAGACTGTTCCTAGCTTCGTCTAAGAGAATTGCGGATGAACCCGCCAGTATCACACATTTTTCAGTGCCTTCAAATAAACGTACTACGACATGGCAACTTAAAGAAAGAAGAGTGCGATACTATCACTGCTGATCATGTTCTTGGTCTACCAAGGTGACAACCATGATCTTCGAGAGGGGGATATGGTCTTACCACATTTTGCAACAATATGAAATGCAACTACTTTAAGAGATAAGTCCGTTTAAAACTCTTAGGATCAACCATTTATTCATTGGCGACTTATTTATCTTTTTTAAATTCTCGAATTATTCTCGGTGTAAAACTTATATTTTCCCAAAACTAAAATTAGCATAAGTTTTCAACAATATTTCAGTGAGATTTGTCTCTTTACAATCGCGAAATATGCTTATAAAACCAAGACCGATCAGAAAATATGAGATTTTCCAGAGAAGAGAATGTTCTTCCGCTTACTCCCGAGTCCAGAGTCTACTGGGAATTAACGTAACAACATGTACCGCAACGCCAATTTCCTCATGCAAAAAGAAGACTAACCGACAGTATTTTATGAAAATTCAACAGGCATCGAATTATTTCATCCCATCTTACCCAAAACCATCCCGATCCAGAAACTTTCCCAATTCCCAGCGCAATCATTTTTAATGAAGCAGTTTGTGACACCGTCCTGTCCATCCGTGTCTGTCGTCCAGCAGTTGACGGTCATTATCGACCGTCCGAGGTCGTCAATTTTTCCGGCCCTGGCCCCAAAACAATCTCAATCATTTTGCGTTCCATAACCGCCGAAAAGCAACCTTCGCGAACTTGGAATGCACATGCTCGCTTACGCGGCCAGAGCGCCGCTCGCACAGGTCTCTCCTGAAGGTCGATTAACCTAATTATCTCAGCAGCAGCAACAACAACGAGAAACTCGAAAAACGAATGCTGCTCGAGAAACCGCGCAAAACAGCTGTCAGTGGAAACTCTATGGGGACTGACTTTGGGCGACGACGACGACGACGACGATGGCGGTTACTAATCTAGGCCTTGCAATCTACACGCCGCGTACGCCGACACCGCTAGTTAATTTCAATGTTTTATTATTATTACAACCATTCAGACATCAGTCATGGAGATACTTGCGAGTTTGTGGTGTTTGTTTTCTGCGACCGGACAAAGGTGGTAGTAGTAGGTGGCTGCTGGTAAAACACACAACGGCACGCATGTAATGAGTGCGCAGCGTCTGTCAGTTAGTAGTCGGCGGAACAGTCCTATAAAACCGCGATGGCATGAGCCGGAAGAGTAATTTCCCCGAAGACGGTTGTTTCGGAAATGGGTCAAATCCATAAATCAGATGGGGCGAGAGCTCGGTTTATAATTAGCGGACGCCGAGACATCGTCTGAGATTTTCGGTCGACTGCGCGCTTCTCTTCCGGTCGGGGGACGTCGAATTTGGTGTAACGGAAAAGGGTTCTCTTTCTGGCGGAACAGGTAGTTGTAGACCACCGTGGCCGTGGTTCTAAAATGTCCACTGATTTTCGGTTAATAAGGAATCAGATCCAATCAAACTTCCAACTGCCACATGGCCTGAACTACATATATAGCAGCAGAGAGGGAAATAACAAGCAGTTTGGCCAAACTACCCTGCCGCACCCGGTTTGTTTTGAATGGACTAAGCGGACGATCCACGAGTGGTGGTGGGATCAAGCAGCAAGCCGAGGGCAGCTAAATGCTAAGCGGTGCGTTTTGCGGCGGATTAATCGCGCACACCGCACAGACAAACAACGAACTTAATCGACGCGACGCAGCGCGCGGCGTTCAAATGTCTCGGGACTTGAAAAGGCGCGGTCGGTTTGCGGTTTCGCCTGAGGTCTTTGCATTCTGAAAGCGAAACGCCGCCCCTACCGGAGAGCTCCAATCAAAGGGGCGGGGGGAGGCGAGTAGAATTTCTGAATAATTTAATTTGCGACCGGTTGATGGTATTAGTGACTCGAGTGATCTGGATCGAAGCAGAGATGGGCTTTCATCGAAAATCTAACTTTTCCCACCGCACACAGTAGGCGTGTGGGTTCGGTCAACAAGCCTTGAACTATACAGCTAATGGTTGTTTACTAATCGCTCGGTAGCGCGAGGGGCGAGGAAGAACGTAATAATCGATAATCCAATTGTATGTTACCCCTGGCCCATGGGTTGTTCTGAAACAAGTTAGCGACGACGACGACGACGACGAGACGACGCAGAAACTGAAAACCGGCCACATGCGAGAGCAAAACATGCGACAAAGTGACGGAAAACGTGCACAGGTCACATGCGACCAACAACAACGCCGAGAATAGGGGCCAACCGAGCCGTTGTATGTTATTGCGAGCCCGTTCAGCTAACGGTACATTCTGGCAAACTCCGCTCGCGAAATGATAGCAACTTAACGGCGGCGCGGCTGCAGCAGAAATTCCACCAACCTCAAAATGCGACAGTAAACAAATTGCCTGCACAAACAGTCAGGGATGTCAATGAACCGTGCATCGATGGGGCACAATTGCTTAATTCCCCCCTTTGAAACAACTTCCTCACAGCTGATCGCCCAAAACGCGAAGCGCGATTAAGCTAATAGGCCCGAAAATGTAGCCGGCGACCAGCCACCAGAGCTATTCGATGCCATTTCTCATGTTTTATTTTTGTATATTTATTTATGGAAAAGCGTGCGCGACTGATGAGCTTTTCGATCATCCGCTAAAAGCATTTGGATTGGCAATCGAAGAAGCTAAAATAGCAATACAGTGAGATGATGGCGGCTTTGTCACGAGGAGCTTACCACGCGTTTCGCCAGTGTTGACGTGTTCCGCTTCAGCGGAAGATAAGAAGACGATGACTCATCAGTGGAGGGATAAGTGGACAGGCAGCCGGTTTCAAGACTTGTTCCGAGCACGACGTCCTTTCCGAACGACACGGGCGTGATCTTATTCTAATCGCAAGAGTTAAGACCGGATTTCTTTCGATTCTCTGAAGGAATTGATGCAAGGAGCCCGAAGGAACGGGTTTTCAGTTTTTGGTGTGCCGGAGAACGTCTATGAATAGAATAGAACTCGGCCAATGCTGGGTGATGAGTGTAAGTAGAGTGAAACATGTAGGCCATATGTGTTATTGAATTAGGCTTTCTTAAGTTCTTAAATTCTGCAGTTTAATTGAATATCTGTAAATAATTCATATCCACCTCGCCTTTTCCTTCATATCTAACCTAGTTATTCAGCCGTCTTTGTTGTAGCTTAAGTACTAAAGGTGCCGCCACATGATGCTTGAAATCTATGCGACAGTTCTACGAGATTCGAGATATGGTTTTCCAAAAGTATGAGCTATGAGGTACAGGGTGCGGCAGAAAATAATGCAAAAATGTTCAAACTTGAGCATTTGGTTAATGCGTGTAGCTAGTGACTAATCGATAGAAAAGTGTATTTGTTTATGTTTACTTTCAGGTGCTGCATCCAAACATTCTATTTCTTTTATTGCAAATTCGTCAAAATGTTCGCGAAAGAAGTGATCACCAGTTTGTTGCTCGCCCAGAAGAAGCCGAAGGAGAGAGAGAGATGTTCAAGCACGAGCCTGCAAAACACCACATCCTAGTGTGAAAACCCTGAAGTCAACCATAACACGAATATGACAGTCAACTTCGGAGGACTACGTCCGAAAGGCATGTTCTGGCTTCCGGCGTCGGCTCGAGGATGTTATTAATAAAAATGGAGGACACATTGAATAAATTTGTTTAAGCGGACTTTATAAAGATAACTGCACTCGAAAACGTTGAAATTATTGCTTGAATTAGTTGAAAATGGGATTTGAAAGAAATAGAACAAATTTTCGCATTATTTTCTGCCGCACCCTGTAATAGTAGCTTTGTAGTAGAAATCTTTGCCACAGCGCTATCACTTAACTTTTTTCGGTGTACACACGATTGTGGTCGCAGGTATTCAGTTATATTTAGTTGTGAGAATGAAAAAATTGCTGCAGTTGCTGCGTACATTACATTACAAAGCTGGTTAAAACGAGAAACTCGCAAAGTCTAGACAACATCGTAGATTGCTCGCCTTGAAGACTTTGAAATTGAAGCTTATCTGCTGAAGGTTTTAGGTTATGAAAATCCCGATTACTATTTCCGGGAAATTCTTCAGAGAAGTTCAGGGAAGTTCTTCAGATAAGTCAATGGAAGTTCTTAAGAGAAATTCGTTGAACTTCATAAGAGACGTTCAGGGAAGTTCTTCAGAGAAAAACAGGAAAGTTGTTCAGAGAAGTTCAGGGAAGTCCTTCAGAGAACTTCAAATAAGTTCTTCAAAGAACTTCAGAGATTTTGGGCGTATTTCTTCAGAGAAATTTTTCAGAGAAATTCAGATAATTTTTCAGAGAAGTTTGGGAAAGTTTTTCAAAGAATTTTAGGAAAAAAATTCAAAGAAGTTCTCCAATGAAATTTGTTCAGAGGAATTTTCAGAGAACTGCAGGGAAGTTCTTTAGAGGGACGTCAGGGAAGTTTTTCACAGAAATTCAGGGAATTTCTTCAGACAAGTTCAGGGAAGTTTTTCACAGAAATTCAGGGAATTTCTTCAGAGAAGTTCAAGGAAGTTTTTCAGAGAAATTCAGATAACTCTTCAGAGAAGTTTGGGAAAGTTCGTCAGACAATTTCAGGGAAGTTCTCCAATAGAATTTTTTCAGAGGAATTTCAACGCAGATCTTAAGAGAACTACAGGGAAGTACGCCAGGTAAGTTCTTCACAGAAATTCAGGAAAGTTCTTTATAATAGTTCGGGGAAGTTCTTCAGAGAACTTTGGGGAATTCTTCAGAAAATTTCGATGAAGTTTTGCAGATAACTTCAGGGAAGTTCAACAGAGAACTTCGGTTAAGCTCTCTAAAAAAATCTGGCAAGATCTTCAGAGAACTTCAGGGACGATCTTCAGAGAACTTCAGATAATTTTTCAGTTAAGTTCAGGAAAATTCTTCAGGGAGTTTCAGAGCAGTTTCTGCCAAGATCTTCAGAGGAACTTCAGAGCACTACAAGGAAGTTCACTACAAAGAAACTGCAGGGAAGTTCTTTGCAGAAATTCAGGGGCGTTCTTTATAAAAGTTCACAGAAAGTTCTTCAGAGAAATTTGGAGACGTTCTTCAGAGAACTTAGGTGAAGTTCTGCAAATAAATTCGGAGATGTTCGTCAGACAGCTTCAACGAAGCTCTTCAGAGAACTCCGGGAAAGTTCTTCAGAAAACTTTGGGGAAGTTCTTCATAGAGCTTCAGATAATTCTTGAGAGCAGTCCGGGAAAATTCTTCAGGGAATTTCAGGAAAGTTATTTCAGGGATGTTCTTCAGAGGAACTTCACGGAAGTTCTTCATTAAAATTCTGGGAATTTTTTAAAGAAGTTTAGGAAGTTCTTCAGAGAAGTTAATGCAAGTTCTTAAAAAACCATGGAGCTTCATTAGAGAAGTTCAGGGAAGTTCTTTAGAGTATTTCAAGGAAGTTCTTCGGAGAACTTCGGGGAAGCCCTTCCGAGAACTTCGGAGAAGTTCTACAGAGAAGTTCAGGGAAGTTCTTCAGAGAAATATAGACAATTCGTCAAAGAAGTTCGGAAAATTTCTTCAGAGAATTAAGGGAAGTTCTCCAGCGTAATTTCAGCGAATTTCTTCAGAGATCTTCGGAGATGTTCTTTAGAGCACTTCTTGGAAATTCTTCAGAGCGGTTCAGGGAAGTTCTTCTGAGCAGTTCAGGAAAATCGGTTAAATAAATTGCTTTGAGGTATTGAAATATTCGTAAGCACCGGTTCTTAGATCAGAAAAAAAATGAATGAAAGTGAAATGACAGAATCCTAAAGATTATAAGCTGTTTGGTGGAATACCTGTAACAAGAAATTAGAAGAAAAAATAGTATTTCCATTTAATTCCAACTACCTTTGCTTATCTTGACAGATGACAGCGCATATTGGTCTAGACTGAACTTCTAGTGTCTCGTACGCAGTCAAGTTATTAGTACGAGACACTGAAGAAAGTCTGCACCATTGTAAGCGAAATACACGTTTCTGTCGAAGATAAGCAAAGGTAGTTGGAATTAAATGGAGATTACTAATTTTTCTTCTATTTTCTAGTGAAATGACAGGTTTATTTGATTTTCTCATTTAGAACTTTTCCGAACAATGAATGCCTTTATTTCTGCAAATAAAAAAGTTAGATTTTCGGTTTCTCTGAAAACAAGGACCACCCCAGCTTTCAATCACACCAGAAGAAGGGCCTCATAAATAGAAACAACTTTGTAGAAGACAATTTTGCTCCATAACCGCAAACTTAGGCTGAAAATTTGTCTTTCCAGCTAAATTTGCATTCTGGACCACTGTGCATTGAGAGGAAGGGTGGTCATTTTGTGCTGAAAAGAGGGATTTAAAGTGTAATGGATTTGTGGGTTTTCTGAAGATTTCAAATTCTAAAGACGAGGATGACAACGGTTCTCTCACTACTAGAAGGTCGAGGAATGCAAGTTTCCTTTCCTTTTCTATTTCATAGGTTAACTTAATGTCTTTGTGGAGATTGTTGATTTCTTGTAGAATCAAGGGGAGATCGTCTTGTTTTACTACGGCCAAGAGAAAAGATGACCATCGAGTTGAAAGTCATCTTTTCTCTTTTGGGATTGCTTCTAGATTCGCCATGAACAGTTCACAAAAAAAAATGGGGATAGAGGGTTTCCCATGGGGACTCCTTTAAGTGGTTTATAGAATGAACCTCTGAAAGTGACGTAGTTTTCTTCCATGCTGTATCATCGCTATCTAAAAATGTCACCAATCTATTGTTGAATAACGAAAATATGACTTTAAAATTTAGAATATTTTCTTATTGATTACTAACGTATACATCCAAAACAATGGATTAATTATGAATGAGCGTTGGAAAATAAATGCAAAAAATAATGCCATTGAACGAATATCGCAAAGCATTTGAAATAGAATCATCTTCGTTGATCGATTTTCTTCAATGACTCTCTCTTTGGTTTGTCACGACTAAACTAATGGCTCTGCTAATAGCATTGGTCAAGTGATGACGTTGTTTGCTTATACTTTTCAAATATTACGCGAGAAATTTTCCCAAAAACCTACGTTTATTCTTTTACAAAAATGCGTCGATGAGCCATCGGGCTTACGACAGTTGGTCGGAACCTTATCCAGGAACTTTTCCAGTGATTTCTTGGCATAATGGGCTGGGTCCAGACCTGGCCAAAATACCAAATTCTCTTTCGCGTGTTATTTTTAGATGAGTACTGTATATCTCCCTGTTCACCACAAACCCCCAAGGATAGAACAGCGGCCGGACACCGCCTTTCCTGATCGTCAGCTAGAAGGACATATTTCGTTCTCAGATGTGGCAGACATATTTGACGTCAACGCTTACTTCGCTGGTGAAGGACATAAAGTACCCGGTCCCTTGACAAACGTTGCTGTTTAGCTTCAACTGGGTCTCGTCATCCATTGTGGTCGTAGTCGCGCTTCGCCAGATAGATGTTTTTCACCAGCACCGGGCAGTATCAAACAGAAACGCACTTGCCAGCTCGGGTAGCCTTTTGTTACAGCAATCCGTGCATCGTCAAATTGACAATATTTCTAGCAACACTGGCACGCATGTTTCGTTGTATTTGCCAACTACTGATCGGGTGGAGGGTATGAAAGCAAATCACGTTTTCCACGTCATTTGAAGCCCGAATTTCATTTGAATCGCTTTCGACTGTGGCTAGATCTCAAATGAATTTAAACCTACTCACGTTTGACAGAAAGTGAATTGAGAGAGAATCGGTTAAGGTAAGACTTATTCACTACACGAAAGCTAATTGAAGTGAAGTGAAATGAATACAAAAGCAATTCATTTTCATTTTAATGCTTCGACGATTTAGGGCCTTGATCCGAAGTGGCTCGAAGTACCGAATAAACCAGTGAGCGTAGTTGCTTGACTGGTTTCGCCATGACTGCTGCAAATCAACTGATAACACTGTCATTTTTTTCTAGAGCACAACAGGGTTGCTAGGATTGGCAATGAAAAATCACTAAAATATTGTACTTTTTTTTTAACTATTTTTATCCAACAACATTTGAAGAAGTTTGATCGTACAGGGTGTCTCACAATAGATGTCACTAAAACAAAATGGGTTTACAGCAAAACAAATCAACCAAATCACAGCATTTATTTTTCGTTTGCAAGATATATGTTATAGAAATAAACCATTATAATTAAATGCGAATCTCTCGCTCTTTTCCTTGATAACTTTGCGAAAACGCTTTGTAAGCCCATCGCAGCTGGTTCCTGAGGAATTCGGTTCCTGCCAGTTTCCTTGGACTGTTTCAAGGTACGAAAAACAAAACGCTTACTCACTCCGAACTGCTTCAGGCTATTGAATATCTGACATGGTCCAAGCTTTTGCAAATGTAATTTTAAAACTTGCTCCCGTATAGATTCCATGGTTGCTAATAAATAAAAACAAACGGAAGCGCTTATTTATCTTCAGCGCCAAAACAAAACACTCAAAACGGGTATAATCAATTCCGCTGTCAAAATTACCCCGCTGAAATAAACCAAGACTAAAAAAGGTGACACGTATTGTGAGACACACTGTAATACGTTAGTTACGTCAACAGCCACAATAAAATCAAGGAATGGCTTTGTTAACGCAGATACAGATAGCGGAATTTAAATAAATATAAGTGAATGTGCTGAAAAGTGCATAATTTGTGACCAGTGTGAAGTTGGTTAAACCTGTTTTTGGTTCTTGCGTACGCAGTTTAAATATTGAAGTGTTACAAAAATAACAAATTCAGTATATTCGCAGTTTTCGTCAATAATATGAGTAACGTATAATAAAATGTATGTGAGGTGTATTATATGGTTATTACCACCCTTCTGTTGTTGAAACTTTGTACCAATAGATTCTACTTCACCTCACTTGTTGTCCCACGTAACTAAGAACTCATCCAAATACCCATTCTTCTTCACAGAAGTTAACAATTCTTCTATTTACCACTACTACCATCTCCATATCATCCCCCCGGAGGCCCTCCACGCCCCTTTCCTCAATCGTACATTGTGGTCGATCTTCCGGATCATTGAGTCCACCAGCATCGACTTCTCCGGATCCTCTCCAGACCTCCCCATCAATGACCAAAACAAGACAGCAGCAGCAGAAGAAGTTGCAAGCGTCCGATGCTACTTTGCACATTCTATCGATAGTTTACCCCACTCGGCCCCGTCTTGTTCAGAGTCAAGTTCACCAACTTTTGCAAACCAGACGTGCTCGTGCGGCTTCTCGTGTGCTATTATTGTTTCGTACGGTGGAAAATACTAGGACTGGGTTTCTTTGTAGCCCCAATGGCACAGGAAATTTATGATACTGCTCGCTGTACATCCCCTCCCCTTTGGCCCCAGGAACGGAATCAGAAATTCCTCCAGGGAAACTCTGGCAAATGCTGTTACGTAATCTGAGCCTCTTCCTTCGCGGATTGGAGGTTTTTCAATTTTGGTACTGCCAGCCAATTCAACTTCAGGGTTCGATGTTTATCGAACTCTAACCCATTGCAAAGTGGGGGAAGTGGGTGGATGGGTCATTGCGTGTATGGGGAGGGGGGGGGGGAGGAAACATGTTGAACAACAGCAGCACCACCAGTTAGTGAAAGAATCCAAGGCAAAAGAAACGTGTACCTTCATTTCGAAAAGTGCTACACGACGACGACGAAGACGACGACTACGGCTAGAACATGCGGGAATAAAGAAAAGAGAAAAAACAGGTTTTCGTATAAATCAATGATCACCAACCAAATGATCTTACCTCCAGCCTTCGGGGTCTTGCTCGGTCGGTCCTCGTCGAGACCTCGTGCTTGGAGTTCAATTTTTATCATTTCTGTTTTGCTTGCCTACCGGCCGCATTTCCCCCGCCCTGACCCATCTTCTCCGGAGAAGAGAAAAACCTCTTTTTTCGGAAATCTGGAGCCGGTGCGAGGAATTCTCCCATCTATTTCACTGCGACTGTATGGCGGTCTCCGGTCCGGCGTTGTTTGCCGTTCGAATTTCTGGACCGAATCGAAAAGTGAGACGCAAAACAAGTGCACCAGAGCGATCGACCGACCCGGGCTCACACACATTCTCTCCGTCGTTCATGAGGTTATAAAAGGTGGATTGCATTCCTACTATACTATAGAGTGGTGTGCCCCCTCGTCCCTCCGTGAACCTGTTGAGTTGATTCTGTTCTATGGAATCATAGAAAGGTAGAACTATTCTCTGGTACGGTACGAAGTACCCTTCAAGGTGAAGCCGAGGTTAGAATGCTGAAGAGGGGGTGTGTGCTATTTGTCTTGCCCAGCATGATCGTTAGAACGGGCTGCACTGGTTGACTGGAAAGGTGCTTGAACTTTGCGATGACTTTCGCTAACTTTCCGATCCCTGGTGGGAGAGTGGGTGAGTGCTAACAAGGATTACTGTTGGGAGTTCAGTCACTTCAGTCGATTTGAAAGCGATTGTCGTGCTGCATTAAATCTGCCATGAGATCTTAGAAAATCAAAGCAGAGTTTGCCATTCTGCAAATTCGAAAATTTGAAATTGACTTCTAGAAGGAAGCTTCAGAAACAGATTTAAAATGAAAATGTGACCGGAACACCAAAGGCGCAAAAAACATAACTTTGCTTTGATGCCAATTTCTGAACTTTGTTTTCTACCTCCTAAAACCTGTATCCGAAATAATCCGGACACCTCAAAACGTGAATAAAACATAAATTTCGCATTATATTTCCGTCGTAGTTGTTTATTTCAGATTCATGGGATATCTTCAAACAATTCGTGACGACAAAACATAGTTATTCGGTATTCGCATAAAATTTTCGAACTTTGCGCTTTACTCCGTCCATTAGGGTTTGTACAGACCTTCAGAAATCGTAGAAGCCGTCTTTGTCCAAATTTGCTGGAAGTGTTTGATGTCTTTGATTCCTTGCTTCTTTTCAGAAAGCTTCCGCTTCATCAGAGCCCAATATCTCTCGATTGGTCGTAGCTCTGGGCAATTTGGCGGGGTTGAGGTTTTTGGTACAATGTTCACTTGATTTGCTTGGTACCACTCCATCACAGTTTTAGCATAGTGGCATGGTGCCAAATCGGGCCAGAACAAAGGTTTTTCTGTGTGACTTTTGATGAAGGGTAGCAATCGCTTCTGCAGACACTCTTTCTGATAGATCTCCTTCTTGATTGTGCCTGTAGTGACGAAAGATTTACTCTTTTTGCCACACAAGGTATTTTTTGGGAAATTTCGATGCCTTCTTCGTTCTGAAATGCTCAGCTGTAGCATTTCTTGCCATCCTCCAGGACACATCGTTCACAGTTTCATCGTCCATAACAACGCATGAAAACTACGTCAAATATTCGCAGTACAAACGTCGAGTCCGTGGATTTTGTTGCCAAGTTCTGTTTGTCGTTGCGGTTTGGAACTGTTTTTACTTTATACGACTTAAGTCCCAAACGTTGTTTTGATTTTTGGACAAAACCAGGGGATATCCCTATTTTACGAGCCACCGTTCGAATGGAGAGATTTGGGTTTTTCGTTAATATCCTTTTCACCTTTCGTTCCATGACAGGATCAGCGCGTCCAATGTTTTTGTCACTTCTCGGTTTCCTCTCCACCGTCAAACGTTCCGAAAATGATTTGAACACATCGTGTCAAATCCAATGTTTTGCAAGGTCCCGCATTGACAAGTCGAGATTTGCCGTACGCCCGTACAAAATTCGCTCGCGCACAAGTTTTTCTTTCGTCGCAATCTTGAATACTAAACATGAAATGTAAACATCAATCATAGTCTTTTTCATCATAGACTCTCAGCTATACCACAGTGAAATTTTTCATTCCTACGTGCAATATTTCAAAAGTTACAATGATTTGAAGGTGTCCGGATTAATGTGGATACAGACCTTAGGCTATTATTAAATCGACTACGAGAATAATACGAACAAATATCCGCTTCCACTGCTTGATCTGCTAGCTTTTATAACTGGTGAAAACACAAGAGAGCATCGAGATTTATTTGAAGTATGTATGAATGTATTGGTCTACTGATTAAACCTCCTGTGGTTCAAACAAGATTTAACTGTTAACCGTTTCAAGAGTTTTACAGCTAGAAGAGTCTTCGGAAATTTTCAAAAATCCACAGAAACCTATCTGAAAGCCTGCAAACACTTCGCAACACCTACGATCGACTCGGCAGTTAGTTCTCAAGAGAGAAATTGTCTACTAGTTGAAGTAAGATGCTACTTACTCTATGACGTGACAAGGTCAATAGTCTGTAGGTTCATGAGTAAACAGAAAAAGGTACAGGAGTGCTCATTGTTCAGCTCTGCTAGATTTGCCATTTCAAATGAACTGCACAGGCTAAGATGACATCTTAGAATCCGCTCGTAGTTCGGTGAGATCGTTCCTACTTATTTATATGTTTTAAAAGCAATGACATCCAACTGTTAGTTTATGTCAAACGGTCTACTGATTCTATTTAATGAGGTTGAAAAAACATGAGTGTTTTATTGTTGAATCTGCTGAAATTTTCAAGTTTCAATGCTATGATGAGAGCTCCCATTCCAGGGTCGTAGAAGATCAACAGAAACCTATCTGAAAGCTTATAAAAATTTCGCACCACCTAAGATTGATTGGGCACCTAGTTCGCAAGAAAGGATTTGTCTAGCAGTTGAAGTAAGATACCACTCACCTTCGCGTCTATGACAACAAGGTCGATACCCTAGCAAAGTAAAATAACAAATAAGTAACAAGTTTTGGTATCTCAGATATCATTTTGAACTCACCTGTTATCGCATAACAAATGTAGTTATCGACATAGAAAAATTTTGTTATCAATTGTTATCAATTTTTAAAAACGATTTTTGACGAACGTTACTGAATTCTACCAGCATGTTGACGAATCTAGAATATTACCAGCATGTGATGGATATGAAATTGAGCTTCTCACCAGCTTTCTGAAGCTCTACTTCAGTTATTAATGTATGAATTTGATATCATGTTGATAACGTAATTTGATATTATCCCAAGACATTTGTTCATATCACAAAGTTTGTTATCAAAATGAATTCTCGAATAAACTTCAATCCATTACAATAGACCAACAGTTTAGTGAGACGTTGATACAAATAAGCATCATTCACTGCATCGTAGAACGCTAGATTTGCTTGCCACATTAAGTTTTATTAACGTTTTATGAAAGCCACAACACAACAATTCGGTTTTATTATGGCAGCAAGAAGTGCCAATAGGATCCAAATTTTAGTCAGGTTTATAAGAATCTACCCAACTTCTTTACAACGATCTCAAAACTTTGAATTCTAAAATTCCTTTTACTCCTATCAAAGGTTTTATTTTAACTTTATCAACTCGTAAAATGCTGTTTTGAAATGTCGTATCAGGACTCATTCATATTATCTTAATATGATCAGTTGGAAAAGCATTTTGAAACCACTTTACCTCCAGTAAATGCATTAAACGGCAAATTGGCGTTGAGGGAATTTACCAAATGACCAAATAGTTTTATTGTAGCCATTGCGAAGATAAATTGGCTTATTGGCAAAACTGTGATTTCTTCCAATTGTCATATTGAAATAAAGTAAATCATTGAAACGTGGAAAAATAAATACACCAAATTTTAAATGTAATACAAATGAACTGTATATCAGAGACCAACTTCGGTATTCTTTTAGATAACCTTATTGAATTCCATCTATTTTCAGAAGTTTCATGATTAATTTATCGAATATATTTATTTAAATGTTGTGTTTGTTGTTGTATACTCGCATAATTTCCAAGACGCATTAATTTTCGGCTCTTATCGTGCCAATATTCACCATAAAAATAACTGCGCATATGATTTGGAGCATGATACGCTATAAATAACTCAATTTGTTTTATATATTTTGCTTTCAAACATAATTTCCCGCAACACTTGAGCTTCTTTATTAGCCATTATTTACTGAATCCTAGAGGGTTTGAGCTGTTTAGTGGAATACTTGTAACTATAAATTAGAAGAAAAAATAGTAATCTCCATTTAATTCCAACTACCTTTGCTTATCTTCGACAGATACGCGTATTTCACTGACACTGACACTGACACTGACACTGAAGAAGTCTGCACATTGTAGACGAAATACGCGTATCTGTCGAAGATAAGCAAAGGTAGTTGGAATTAAATGGAGATTACTAATTTTTCTTCTAATTTATAGTTATTATTTACTGTTGAATGAATCAGAAGAGCAGAGAATCGAACAAAGCAGAACGACAAAAACCAACCACAATATTGCCGTGAAGTTTGACAGTTGTGGCCATTTGGCCCTATGCTGGTTTTGATGGCAGCCAATAGGTTTTATGATGGTTCTCAAGTGGTCATAACATGTAACACTAGAACATTTTCAAAATCGTTATGGTTTTAGAAAGGTTTTATTGATTTGTTTTCACAACCGTCTATTGAGTGGGCCACTTTGTACACAGTTCGGCTTTAAAGATGCATAGCGAAGGTGTTGAACATTTTTGAATGTAGTTTCATCAACGAAGCCAGGAGGAGTGCTACACGGCTGGAATAGAACTAAAATTGTTACCTGGGACGTGTGGTGGATGCAATAGTTCAATGGTTGCGTGGCACAGCGGAATGGACTAAGATGACATCTTCGTATTCGATGTTGATTCGGTGAGATCGTTCCTATTTATTTATTAGTTTTATATGTAATTGCATTTAACTGCTGGATTGATGAAGGTATGTCCTCAAGGAGGAGTGATATCGTACTTATTCTGTTCTTTAGTAGAAGGCAAAGTCCTGAAAAAGTTGGAAGAGCACAATTCAATTCGCAAGGATGTGGAAAGAAGAACACTATCTGCAAGTGGTACGGCTGTAGATTGCACTCAGTATAACTCACAAGTGGTTTAAGGGACAGGACTTCAAGGAACATCTCTCAAAAACTGTTAAAAAGGTATTATTTGATGCTCTTAAAGATGACCTTGGAGACCATGTATCCGAACTACATGTTCTCCAAGATATGCTCGGAATGCGAAACTTAAGAGACTTAAAGTAATGTCACTTGACGATGGTATGGGAAAGTATTTAAAAAAAAAGCAATTGGTCAGTAAGGGCAAAGTTACAATATGTAAACATCGAAATTCTAGCTAAACGAGGTTTTTTTTGGACTCGGATTATTTTGGAAACTTCCTGAAGGCTTTCTGACTGTAGAACTATTGAACGTCACAGAATCTTCTAGAAGCGGAAATGTGTTATACTAACTGCAGCAAAAGCGGAATTTTGTCTTAGGAATGGACTTTGACGTTTCCTAGTAGGTATTACCCAAGAAAGTGAAAAATATATTACTCAAGCTAATGTCGTTTGTGTTATTTTGAAGACAAAAGGAATAATGAAAGGCAATTTTTGAACTATTGAGAGGCAAAATAGCTTCATGATTTTTCAAAAACCCAAAACTATTTTTTTTCGTACAATATTGACGTTCTGGTTATGATACTACATCATGGTATTCCGGCTAGCAAGTAGAATGCAATGATTTTCATGATCATTGCTTCTATTTTGTACGATAAAACCTGCTTGATGGTTATGAAGATTACGATAAAACCCACGTACCAATATGATACATTTTGACAGCTTCAATCTGGTGCACTAAACGCACTAAACTGTCTCTTCGATCCTTAATTGGCTATGCATTGAAAATTCACTGTTTGCTTTGCATCTTCCATGTGGAATAGACTATTTATAACTCGGATTGATCGCATTGAGGGTTAAGTGTCTGCCAACTCTTAGGTTGCCCATTTTTCATGTAATACATCGATAAATTAGTCCATAAACTATAATAGTAAGGACGAAAAAAATCCAAAATTGGTTCCGTTTCTTACTTTTATGAACTGTTTTTCATCCTAGAAAATCATAGAACTTTTTAAATTACCGAGTAAAATCTGGGAAATGTTCTTGTAGAATATGTATCTCCTCTAAAATCTGTTCTTGATAATTATACTACAATATATTTATTTAGTATCGTTATAAAAACTCCTTAAATTGGCTTATCTTTCCAGATTGTAACATCATATGTCGATAGGATAAACTTAATTTCATAGCATTAGGATGAAACTGGTACATAACGGGGAAAGGCAGGGACCATCAGGGCACCCAAGTGAAACGATTTGGATAGGGAGCATGGGACTGTCTCCTCCCTATTGTTAACATTTCGCGGAACGAGGGCGGGCTCTTCGACACCATCTATTGGGTTTATTCTGTCAATCGAGGGCTCGATTCTAGTGCTGTGGGTGTGAACTTGTTTTTGGAAGCATATTTTCTTCCCACAATTCGCGGGTTTCGCGTAAGTGTCTCTGCTTCCGGGCTGGCCCAACCTTTTTTGGCCCTTCATACAGGAGATTAATGATCACAAACAACAATAGTTTTTCAGATTATTCAACTGCTATGGAAAGTTACCTTGCTACAATAGATGGTAGTATTTCATCATCATCATCATCATCATTAGGATGGCACTGTGGCACTTGAATTATACATTCTTCTTCTTTCTTGGCATTTCCAGCTCATTACGATAAGTGTTCTAAATGCACTTCCTCCGTTATTAACGGAGAGCTTTTGACGGAAGACACCATTTTTTCATTAGTTAAGTAATGTAGTAATCGCAATCGTATCGTGGGTTTTTTGAGCCACCGAATACTGCATCGGGTATCAATAGTGATGAAGTAACTCGACATGCACTATTAAAGGATACGGGTTATACTACAATAGATCAAATTGCTGGTCGCGGCAGTTTATGTCCCGAACAGAGGAAGAAAGAGAGTGAGAGAGAGAGAGATACCCAAGCAACACCATGCCATCATAGTTAGTTACAACAACTTGAATGTGACCTATTTGAGTCACATTGAAGTTACATCTACTGATTTGCAACATGTGTGTTGCTAGGGTAGAGAAAACAGAGATATTATGTTTAAAATAAAACACTGAATTTAAAATAAAACACTGAAGTAAAATAGGCAATCCTATTTTTGAGCTTCACTCCCTAATAAAAAAAAATTATACAATTTTAGCTTAAGCAGAATACTTTTATTTAAAAATCTTATTCCATCTTGTTCCTCAATTTTTTTTTGTTAAACCACTAAAATTTCAAGGTAATTGATCCGTTCTTTGGAACAATTGTGCCTGAGAAAACCTGTTCAATGCTTTCTGGGAGAAAGTGTTCTAAGACAATAAAACTCATTTTTGAACGGCCGTGTGGCCAAGAATTTTTTTTATTCAGAACAATGATGCATTTTTTGTCATAGGAACCAAAAAATTAGCGAAGTACTGTTAGTTTGCTCAAATAATCGGTATTATATACGTTCAAATTTTTGTTTAAAAAACAGATATGATGCTTCTTTTTAAGGACGTGCTCGACATTAAAAAAAAAACAGTTTTCAGAACCATTCGCAAGGTACAGTATTTAAAAACGGGATATTCTGAGGAATAACTAATTTATATGTCTGTCGTGTTGTGTGTGACCAATGCGTTCTCCGATGATGAGAAAAGTTGAGTAGCAAACCTTGTTTACTTCTTGTATTTCCTTTTAAATGAGAAGCCCTGGAAAAAGCTAATAAAGTTTAATTTACCGTCATTTAGATGCTCTTCCAGTTGTTCCGCTATTCATTCACAGCAATCATATTGTGAAATGTTAATAAATCAAAACAAATTGATAAGATAATAACACCACTCGAGTTATTAGTACACTACACTGAAGATGTCTGCACATTGAAGACTGAATACGCGTATCTGTCAAGATAAGCAATAAAGGTAGTTGGAATTAAATGGAAAATACTAATTTTGCTTCTCATTTCTACTTACAGGTATTCCACTTAACAGGTCACACTTTCTAGGAAGATCATAACATTTACTTAATATCGTTTCTTTAGATCGGCTGTGGTTTCAAGTAAGGAACACAATGCAATTTTAGAGCTAATTTTCATTTTTAATGCAGGAATAGCATGCTTGGCAACGCTCCCTAGTAGCACACTTGTTGCCATTCGGTTAAGATAACATAAATATGACTTGCTAAGTCATAATCGAGCTACTACAACTAATAATGATCGTAGTGTGCTACTTGGGTATCTGCTGTAACGATTGGATTCTTAACCTGATTTTTTTTTTTCAAGGAGGCATAGTGTTTCCTCGGATGTGTGAATGAAAAACTAGAAGATGAAAGATAACAAGAGATTGTGAGTAGGTTTTTGAATAAAAATAACGGCCGATTGGTTCCTTAGAAAAGGCTCAGAACACCTTGAGTTTGAAGTTTTTTTTTTGTGAAAAAAAAGGTTTATCACCCTATTTTATCACTTATTGTACCCATTTGCCGATAATTTCAGCTTAATATTTTTAATGATGAACTTACATGTTTGGCAACACAGTAGCCAATATAAAGTATTGTTTGTGGACTTCTTGCATAATTAACTTTAAGAGATAACCAAAATAAACATGTTTTAAAAATGTTATTTCCATCATTTGAATATAAGAATACATGAGTTAAGAACAAAATCTGATTTTTGTTGCTATTCCTCAGGAAATACTCAAGAGAGCTTGACGTTTAAAAGGATTTCTAAGTTAAAAAAGGTGAAAAACACGATGGAATTTTCAAATCAAATCATACTCAATTGATGATAAATGCAGTTCATTTTTTTTAAATTAAAAAATAACATTTTTGGCAACACTTCCCCCGTACAAATGTTCCAAACATTATTCCACGAATATTTGGGTTTCAAACTGAATCTGATAAATAAAGACGCGTTCGCTTTATCTCAGGAACAACTCAAAAGACCATGACATTTTCACGATGGAATTGTTAACCTAGAAAAATTAAATTAACACTTCATTTAATCACTTTTGAAAATATAAAAAATAAAAATTGAAACACATTTTCAAACTATCACTACCAAACGCGAGCGAATTTCTTGAAATTTCACTTAAAAAAGCTTATCCTCTAACAGATAGGCCTACTTCGTCCTCGACTTACAGATTTCTTCAGTGTCAAGTGCTCTACAAGTGATCAAGTGACAACCGGAATGTTCGTTATAATTTTCCTAGTTTTCGAATTATAATCGCTCTACTATTGGGAAACACAATGGAATTTGAATTTTTCAAATCAAATCAATCATATTTGTTATTATATTTGAAAAAGCAATTTTGGTAACACTTCCTCTCAGAATAAGATAAATAGTTAAAGAGTAAACAGTAAAAGCAATTTTGGCAACACTTCCTCTCAAAATAAGTTAAAATAGTTCCAAATATTTGAACGAAAGAATGCATGGATTAACCATGTATTATAAACCAAATCTGATATATTTATAAGAAAGTCCCTACATATATTGCTACATATATCTTAGGAGTGACTGAATAGACCTAGAAGTTTAAGTGTTTTTTCTGTTTTTCAAATCAAATCATAATTTTTTATAAAATATGCAATTTTTTATTTTAGTTCAAGAAAACCTTTTTTGGCAACACTTCTACTCAAAAATAGGTTATATTGGCTCCGAAGATTTGAACGAAAGAATATATGAGAATTAGTTTCAAATTCTGATAATGCTGGGATGATTTCTTTGGCTTTCATTTTTTTGTTTAATAATGGAAACAGATAGTTATTTTAGCTCCAAAGAGTTATTTTAGCTACAAAGATTTGAGCAAAAGCTGAAAAATAAATAAGCAATCTTCGATAGACAAAAACTCAAAAGACTTTGAGATCTAAATACGAAGTCTAGAAAACACGATGGAATTGGTATGTTGCAATTCAAATCATACATGAGAAAAAAAAAAAAAAGCATTTTGCTTGCAAAAACACGGTCAAAAATCAAAAATCGATACAAAAACTGGATTTCTCTTTTGAAATATTCCAAGCGAAATTCCCCAAAGCTTGGTTAAAATTTGAGAAAGTCGACTACAAACGGTGTAGACACTTGAACTTCAGGTGGAACGACTCCTACTCTACGAACATTTTCAAAGGTATTCTATTTGGAAAAGTATTTTAGTTCTATGGCTATTTTACTAACATCAAATATTGTACAATTTGAACTTTTCTTATTCGATGTATTTTTCACTGTACACTGAAAGTAAAATATGGTTTATACTAGAATTTTTTTCAAGTTTTTCGAAGATAGTTGTCAATTTTCTCCAAGAAATGTATGATAAACTCAATCGTTTTTCTCAATAACATTAAATCCCTCAACGCGTTCAATGAATCGTTCTTTAACACCAAACAGTTATTAAGTTTGGTTCAAGCAATTTCATCAATTATCATTTTCATAAAACACGAAATCCAGCTCCATTGTGTCCCGTTTGTACCCGTTTGTGTCTCGTCGTCCCGGGCATATCGTAGTTGTAAAATCTTCTTTTCACTACTTGTTGAATAAACTTCTATTCCTCATCATTCCCAGCTCTTTTCAATGCGTTTCTGGTGATCTAAAGTCAAGAAACATTGTTCTTGTTCTTATTCTGTTATTTCAATTTTACTGTATGTTACAAAACATCAAGGCAAATCCCCTAAAAAAAAGAAGGTCACCCTCAAAATGTTTCATTAATATTTCGCATGATCAACTACCCACCTCAAACAGTTCTCAGTTTCAGTACTCATTCCTCCTCATTTCAGTGTTACCGCTCATTTGGAACGTTGCCACGTGTTATTAGCTGTCACCGTGTCTCGACCTCTCCTTCTTCTCCTTTCTTTGCATTTCAAGCTTTTTGCTTATCGCAATTAAGGTAGCGTTTAAACCCACCAACGTTTGTGAATGTCCCCTACAGCATCCTTACTGTTGGTTCAAATCGGTTTTCAAACTCGATATTGTAACCGAAAACGAAGAACGGAGAAATGTTCTGCTTCTCTATTGGGAGCCTCATCAGGCTTACCACTACGGAAGATTTTGGAGGTCAAATAAGCCCAATGAAAACGGATAATTTCGTTCCAGGCCGTGGAAAACCTCTGGCGTTCCTTCGCCCAATCAGCATATGTGCGTTGGTTTAAATTAATGCAATCTTGCCCGAACAAACAAATTTGCTCTAATCATCTTCTACTGCTTGCCACGAACTATCGAACGTGAAAATTAAGTCCAAATTTAGCCGGCGAATCCTGCTGGGTTTTGCTACCACCCAATTATACGATGCTCTCGATTTCCTCCCTCTCCTTTACCGGTAATAATGACTCCACCGCTTCGCTCCGATCGTTCGTTCCGATGAGATCAGCTCTCGATCGCCGTAAGTGGGTTCTGGTTTATGCTTTTTTTTTTTTTGCATAAAACAAAACCCGAAAATATTACGTATGGAATCAGTCAGCCCGGGATGCACGATCACTCTGGTTGCATCCGATACTCGCACACACGGGCAAAAACCAACAACAGCAAGTGGTTCTACTCGATCTCAAGTTCAATGACTTGGCTGGCCGGCCGGCGACCGGCTTTGCGGCGAGGTTGCATTGGCGGGATATGGGGATGCTGGGGGTCTGAAGGGGATTGAGAAGTTGGTTATCTCATCAAGCTGGATGCACTACGTGCGTGGTAATTGCTAATTGTAGCCTCGGAAGACGAAGGTTGTCATCTGGAAATTTTCGCTATTTCGGGGATATTGATGTATTTGATCGAAACGAAAGAATCGAGTTCGGTTCCAAAGTGGAAACAGCGAACCAGTTCAACATGCGGGAGATGAAACCTGAAATACGGGACGAGGGGGAGCGCAAATGAAGATTGGCAGTTATAATATTTGGTTCACCATCAGCCGGTTATTCGCTGTGTGTTCTTCTGGCTGGTCTGTTATTTCGGCACTGCCTTGCCTCTGGCGTTTTTCGATGGTTCACTGGTGCTTGCATGTGTGTATGCGTATGTGTATTGCTCAGTCATCATATCTTTTCCGGAATCGAGTGCTTTCTAAAGATGCTTTCAAACCATACTATTGGAATGTTGGCAATTTTCGGGTAATTTTTCGAATCTGTTCTTTTACCTTTTTTTGACGGTGGGAGAGGTATTGCGTTTCGAAATAAAACCAAAGAACGCATTTCGGTCACCTTAAGGCATCACACTTACACGTGATCGCAGGCGGATATTCAAGACACTGCCGGCACTGGAAATTCAATCCCCGAAACGACGAAACCGAATCTTGGCTGCTAGTGGCCGGCTGACGGCCGCCAGTCAGTCGGCCCTTTCTTCAGGGGGCCCAGTGCCATTAATTATCATTTAATTGGCTGCCAGTGAATTAATGCAGCTAATTGTTCCTCGGAAATGCCGGTAGCAGTCCAAGTGCAGTTCAGAGTAATCGAACCGAATCGGAATGACCGGACCTGTCCATTTGTTCTGAAGGTAAAACCACGGCGACGAAGACGACGAGGACGACGACGGTCGATCGCTGGTGCCTTCGATAACATCGAAACATTTATATTATCCGGCCTTTTGCTGTCATGGCTGCGTGGCATTATTATTATTATTATGCGAGCGTCTGTGCGAATGTGACTTCGCGCCGTTGGGGATGAGGTGTAATTGGAAATTTCGGCTAATTTTTTGCCCTTGATTTTTGCGACCCGCGGCGGCCTTGCAGAAGGAAACGAGTGAGCTGGCTCGATGATGGCTGATGATCTTGGTGGGGTTGTAACGTCCAATTGAGGATTGCTACAATGCTAGGTGAAGGTTGGAACCTTGCGTCGAAGAATTGTTACAAATAGGACGGAAGGTAGAAAACTACTGGTTTTGTGTGGATTCAGATCCCACGAGTGCGCGAGCGAAATTTGTACGGGCGTACGGCAAATCCTGACTTGTCAATACGGGACCTTGTAACAACATTGGATTTGCCTAAACCGAGAAGTGACAAAAACATTGTACGCGCTGATCCTGTCATGGACCGAAAGGTGAAATGGATATTAACGAAAAACCCAAATCTTTCCATTCGAACGGTGGCTCGTAAAATAGGGATGTCGCCTGGTTTTGTCCAAAAATCAAAACAACGTTTGGGACTTAAGTCGTTTAAAGTAAAAACAGTTCCAAATCACAACGACAAACAGAACTTGGCAGCAAAATCACGGGCTCGACGTTTGTACTGCGAATATTTGACGAAGTTTTCATGCGTTGTTATGGACGATGAAACTTATGTCCTGGAGGATTTCAAGCAGCTTCCAGAGCTGGCTTTTGATGCTGCTATGGCCATAAATGCTACAGCTGAGCATTTCAGAACGAAGAAGGCATCGAAATTTCCCAAAAAATACCTTTTGTGGCAAGCAATTTGCACGTGTGGCAAAAAGAGTAAATCTTTCGTCACTACAGGCCCAATCAACAAGGAGATCTATCAGAAAGAGTGTCTGCAGAAGCGATTGCTACCCTTCATCAAAAGTCATAAAGAAAAACCTTTGTTCTGGACCGATTTTGCATCATGCCACTATGCTAAAACTGTGATGGAGTGGTACCAAGCAAATCAAGTGAACATTGTACCAAAATCCTCAAACCCGCCAAATTGCCCAGAGCTACGACCAATCGAGAGATATTGGGCTCTGATGAAGCGGAAGCTTTCTGAAAAGAAGGACCAAAGACATCAAACTCTTCCAGCAAATTTTGACACAGACGGCTTCTACGATTTCTGAAGAGGCTGTACAAACCCTAATAGACGGAGTTAAGCGCAAAGTTCGAAAATTTTATGCAAATACCGAATAACTATGTTTTGTCTTCACGAATTGTTAAAACATATCCCATGAATTTGAAATAAACAACTACGACGGAAATATAATGCGAAATTTATGTATTATGTTTTGAGGTGTCCGGATTATTGCGGATACAGACCTTATTTGTAAATCAGACGAGATTTAAAATCCTAACTTCTTCGCAGTTTTAATTCTGGAATAACTTATGAACTAGCATTCCAATTGCCCATAAACTGTTAGCAAATAGGTGTTGGGATACCCACTTTCCCCATCCAAAGCGCTTCAATCGGGTGCCCTGATGGTCCCTCCCATTCCCATAAAATATTTATATGCTAGTGTGTACATATATTTGTGCAAATGAAAAATACTACAAGCATTCGTATCTCTTATAAATGATCTTCGTTCGGTTGATCCTGAAATGTTAATGGAAATTAAATATTTATGGAAAATTTTATGGAAACTACTATTGGAAAACCTAAGTTTTTGACAATTCCCACATTTACTTCGAAGCGCCAGTTCAGATAAAATTTGTAACCCTGTTGACCTAAAATTTTGGAAGAAGTATCTGGATGGAATTTTGAATCCATTAAGATATGTATATATACCATCGAAATAAACTAAAATTATGTGTAACGCTGTTCACCCGGAAATCGAAATTCCTACCAGTCATTATTTTAATGACACGTCCAACCCACCGTAGTCGACCGATTTTAGCGGTGTGAACTATGGGAGGTTCTACCAGCAAATCCTGCAAGGCGTGGTTGAATCGCCATCTCCATGCCCTGGAGTCTTCCCTCTGCACTTCACTGTATATCGTACACAGCTTTCGACTTTCGTTAGAAAACAAAAGAGATGCGTTGGTTCCGCACGAATAACGTCCTCTACGGCCACAAATTAGAGGACTACCGGTCTATTTAAGGTCTTGTAGATGGTCAACATTGAAGTTCGGTGAACTTTGTTCAATCGTACAGCCAATCTGAGTCCAAAGAAGGAACGATTGTTAGCCATGTGCCGTTTAACTTTCTCTGGTGGTGTCGTTATCGACGGCCACTCAATAAACCAAGATACACTTTTTTCGTCGATCTGAACTCGTGGTGGAAGACTTACACTACGCCTCTTTTCCCCTATTGTATGTTGTGATGTGATGTGATAGGAAGCCACCACCAGTGCAGAACTTGCCATAGCGTACAGTTCCTCCTAATGGCAAGATCAAGCACACACCTGTAATCCTGTATTGTATGAAGGCCAAAAACGGTGGTGTGGACCCGAAGCAGAAGCACTTACACGAAAGGATAGAGTTGTAACAGGAAATCGAACAGAAGCAAAACACATTAGGATTTCCGTCCTCTTTCCCTATTGTATTTGGTCAGAAACGCATTAATGACAGGCCCATCCTAAATGCGTCAGCCTTAAGTCTGACGTATGTTTCAATCATCGTCTTAAAGTGGCGTGCTACGATAACAACGTCGTCGGCCAACCTAAAAGTTGAACGAACTTCCTGAAGATCACACCACTACGTGTCCATAACCATTCGTCAAATTACCATCCTCATATGCAATGATCAATTACAAATATCGCTAGCAGAAGAATAGACGTGTTTCTAGGTATCAAGCGTCTGGAAAGTTCTCGGAATTTATGGAAGAAATGACATTCACAAATTGAATATTTCAGCAATCAACTTTCTTGTGGAGTACACTGACGAACCGCTGCAGCATATCTTATACACCTTATATCTTCGTTCACAGAGCCGTGCGGTGGTTGAAACAGCCTGTATTCAATTTTCCAGGTAATTTCACGTAGGGCTAGTCCTATTTTTTTGATCTTGAGTGACTCCGAGAAAAAGATATCTATAAATTATTCAATAATATAAGGAAGTGGGGTAAAACAATACAATGGTGGAACAAATGGACTTCAGCAATACCAACTAAACGTGGGACCTAGTCGGATCTGCCTGCTGAAGGACGTACTGTTAGGCTAGACCAGGTAAGGTTTTAGCGAGCGATGTGGGAGCCGAATACGACGAAGTGTTCGCGCATGTTGACCTTGTTAAAACCTTGAGAAAAAGATTTTTATGAAGACAGCTTCCTGAACTTGCAGTTGCTGGTAAGAAAATATAGGTGCTGAAGTTCAGAACATAAGAACAATGTTAGGATATATATAGGATATATACATAATGAGATAATCTCTGGATATTCATGCCAAACAAACTAACTTAACTTTGCAAAGCTCATAAAGCTACTATTACAATTGTAGAGCCTTAAGGTTTGAATGACCTAAACTAACAAGGATTATCCTGATGATGTTTGTGGACGTTCCAGAATATTCATTGGATATGTTTGAAAAGTTATCATGTCTTGCTAGCCCAAGAGCTACGGTTGCTACTGCATATCTTAAGTTCTGAACTCAAGTCAGATTTTATGTACTTGAACATCCCGAGATAATCTGATAATGACTGGTGACCTTGCAGAAGATTCACTGAATGTGTTTGAATGCATATCGTCATCTTTCTATAGGTTATAAAGCTAATGGACTGTAGATCCTAACCCTCTGAACCTAAGGGCAATTTTGGTGACCTAGAAATCCCAAAATATCTCATTCTATCTGTTTACCTTCCAGAAGACTCCTTTAATTTGGTCAAATCCATATTGTAGGTTTGTTTGTTCTAAAAGGTTGCAGTTACAGCGGTAGATTTTCAGCTTTGAATTCCAGGATGAGATTGGGTAATCTAGAAGATTATCTCATCGTCTGTGGGTCTTCAAGCTATTCCATGAATATGTTTCAATACACAGCAAAGCGTTATATAGCCAAAAAGCTTTTGTTGCAACTGTCAAGCCCTATTTTCTGATCTCTAGGATAGTTTGGATGAGCTCCAGAACATGTCATATTGCTTTATAATATTTGTTGACCTTTAAGAATATTAATTGAATATGTTTGAATAATTATTGTAACTCTGTATTGCCTTAAAATTACTGTTACAAATGTAAATCTATGTTCTGATCCCTAGGACAGTTTGGATGACCTAGAGGATCAGAAAGTTAAAAAAATATTGACTGTTGACTTTCCAAAAGATTCATTGAATATGGTTCAATGCATATAGTCACCTTATATAGCCCAAAAGCTACTGTTACTGCTTTGGATCTTTTTTTTGGACAGCAAAACTATCAAATTGCTGACTGTTGGCCTTCCAAACGGTTCATTCAATATGTTTGAATACTTATCATAATCTTCATGTAGCCCTAAAGCAACTGTTACAACTGCAGATCGGAAGTTCTGAACTAAAGTGCATTTTGGATAACCTAGAACATCCACATCCGGAACAAAATATTTAACGTTTATTATTAAAAATTTAATAATAAGTATGCATAAGTACCATTTTCTAAATCTATTAATATGGCATTTATTTCAAATTCCTGAACTTCTTCACATTCAGGATGTTTTAGGTCGCATATAAAGCCTTAACCTCGTACAGGAACGCACAATCTAAATTTAAAAACTACGCTTCCGAATATTTCCGCATTTTTGCCTGATTTTCCCGACTAGAAAAATAAGTTAATAAAAATTGGAATAAAAGATATTTTCATGTTTCTGAGAAATTGTACATGAGTTTGACTTGTTTCATTCCAGCAAATTGACATACACTGAGTAGAAAGAAACATAAAGGGAATGCCAGATTTGGCGGATATTAATGGAATCTTTCATGCAAACTTAAACCAGAGGCCTTAATCTAGTCTGTTATATCGAAGTTTACAAAATGTGTTGTATGCTGTATGAAAGATTGCGAACAATTACGTTGTTTACGCCTGCTTTGGCTTGAAAATAAACACGAGGGAAATTTTACGCGTTTGTTAGAATTCATATTTTTTTCTGTGTAGCGGCCTTTAAATCAAGCTTCTTTGCGTATTGCGTAACCTGCTTCGATCTCTCATTTCAAAAAGAGCGCTTTATAAAAGTCATTGACCTTACCAAGTTTCTGAAGCATAAACATCGAGTAAAATAGTAAAGCATTCGAGAACAAAATGATAAACGTTCAAAGTTCGCGAAGAAACACACGTGTGGCAGGCCATCTGTCGTTGTGGTATGAAGAGCAACGTTTACATTGCGACCGGAACCGTCATCCAGGAAATTTATCTGAGCGAGTGCCTACAAAATCGTCTATTTTGGCCGGATTTGGCATCTTGCCATTACGGAAAAAAGGCCATAGAATGGCGTGCTGCCAACAACGTTCAAGTGGTGCCCAAGGACAAAGCCCTCCCAACACGCCAGAGCTCCGCCATATCAGAACAATATTGGGCCATCGTCAAGCGGAACTTTAAGAAAAACAAACAGTTCAAAGTAAACTAGCGTTCTGCGGCGAATAAAGTGAACAAGGAGACTGTGCAAAATCTTATGGCAGGTGTTAAACGAAAGTTCTGGCAATTCGCATTCGGTGAAAAGGAAGCAGCTGGATATTTCTCCTGTATTCTGTATTAATTGAACTTGAAAAGAAGAAGTATTTGACTTATTAATAAAAACTTTGATCGACTCACACACATTACTGTTTGACCGGATTTTGATCGGTCCCTTTATGACCCCTTAGGCCCTGAATACTTTTAAGACAAGGCGTAACATTTACGAGGTTTTACAAAGTGTGTCGCCCGAAAACATGATTGTTCGCTATTGAAGTTGAAGCGTAAGAAATATTTCCGATTGTTTGTGCAAAATTTTTAGAAAATCTTTTTTGAGAAATGACTAAGATATAAACGCTTAAAACCTGACCACTTTTTGTGGCGGTTGCGAAGCGATTTTATTTTTAAATTGTATCCCAGTAGAGAAAACAAAGACGTAGTCCTAGGTTAAAAAAAAATTTAAGGAATCGATCGAGACAAAAATAACATGAATCAGAACATTATTTTGACTACAAGAACCGCCCCAATAAAATATAAAACACAGATTATGAGATGCTATCAGGAATTAAACGGAAAAGAAGATGACGAAAAAGAAACAGAACTTGGTGAAGGAAAACGGAAGTAAACAAATCTGTCCCAAAAGAAGATAGTGATAAAACTTAGTGAAGGAGAGGAAAAATACAAATAAAAAGCATGACGGAGAGAAAGATGACAGAGAAAAAGGTGATGGAGAGAAACATAATGAAAATGATGATAACAAAGCAGGGCATGATGGAAAAGAAGATGATGTAGAGGAAGAAACCGAAAAAAAATTACGAAGAGGAAAAATAACAGAGAAAGAAACAGAATGTATCGAAGAAAAATAGAAAGAAATTCGTCGTAAACGAAGATAGTGATACAACTAAAGTCATAAGGACGAAAATATTGGAAATGTTTAAAGAACATAAGAAAATTGAAGGAAACAGATAGGAAAATAGGAAAAGAGAAAACACCAATGAAAGTGAACCACATGGAGTCACGACCATAGGAAAAAGCTAAGTGAAATTGAAACATACATTAGGACTCTAGTTTTTATGCATTTTCAAGTCATGTGGCATCGAAAACCAATTTCCTTAAGTCAGCAACATTCTTTAAAAATCTAAACACCTTGTTAGCAAACATTGGAAAGTGATAGCCTAAAGGCTACCGATTTAATATATTTCGAAATCAACCGATATTTGGTGACCATTAGGTAAATTAGTAAAAGATTACCGTTCTAACATACTATTACTCCAAGCAAACAGTAAGTACACAATTTTCTCATGACCTACGACGGCACCCGGACGTTCGTAGAGCGAGATTTATAGCCCTCCTGCATGTACCCTCACCTTACCCCGCCCCCATCACCCATCACTTTTCTACCGTAACCTTTTCCCGTGGATGAATCCATTTCAGAAGATAAATAAAAATATAAATTAGCGCCATCTGGCGCTCGGAACTTACGCTACGATACTTGGGCGATGCATGTCTGCATGCGATTGCCAGATCACCCGCGCCATGTGAGCCACGGATCTCGGCGGAGACCTGGTGCCTGGTTTAATTTTGTGCAATTCGTCTCGCCACAGCTGCTGGATGCTGGATGGATGCCGAGAGAGATTTCCATTTGTGTGAGATCCAGTGACAAATGATTTATAAGTCCTGGTGGCCGTGTGTGGGATTAACCTTACCCCTCCCCTAGACCGATTTCGCCGGTGGTCGGACGCGGGAACTTATTGAATTTGCATTCGCATGACATGTGGCCATCTCTTAATACCTTTCCATCCGGAAGCTACCGAGTGATGCAACTGCGGAACTGCGAGGGAAAGTTGCCCGTCTGCCAGTTTTGCAGTCTTTGGTAATGACCGATTAAGGAAGCACTTAGCTTGGACCAGTAATAATTTCCCCTAATTGCCAGCTCTTCAGACATGCTCGGTCTAAGAGCTAGGCTTACACACTTAATAACCGTAGATGATTTGGCACTATTGACCGGAGCTCGAGTCGGAGGAGAGAACGTTCTTGTTCTTGTTTTGCACTGAGTCGAGGAATTCCTCCCTTGAGTACGACCAGCAACAGAGGCAGAAGTTGATCCAGTAGAACCGGAATCTCGTTCGCCTTCGTTTTGATTTATCGATGATTTTAATTCTCTTGAAAGAGTATTGACATCGTGCGGGCTCATCATAGCCGATCAGAGTGAATGAGGAAAGCTAGATAACTTTTGTCTATTGGGTCCGAGAAATAGGTTCTGGGGATAAATCAAATTGCAACCCAGATAAATCATCATTTCTTCCCCATGGTTTCAACTGTCGTTCGATCCACGGCCGTCACTCGCTTCGCACGGGACATTATTAAGAACTATGATAATGTGACCGGAGCTTCCCGCGCATCGCTTTCAGAGCCTTGGGGTTATATAACAAATTTGCGTTGTTGTCGTCCCTTGGGTTGGTGAGATTCGGTCATTTTTTGCCTACAACAACAACAACAACAGCAGCATGTTGCTGCGTTCGTTCGAGCGGATTTGTGCTTTTGATCATCGCTTATACTTATGTGTCGCTAATGGATACTCGCGCGCTCGGTGAAGGATATAAATTAATGGATTCGGGTTCCTTTCTTCTGCCCGCCGCGCCTGGTTCGGCGACGACTGACTTCCCCAGGCCTTTTTCTTGCGATATTTGGGGATCAATTAGGGATTTCGTTATTTATGGGACGTCAACTGTCGCTTTGCCGAGCTCAATTAGGCGAGGAGCTTGATTTATTATGCACCGAGACTTCCGCCTTTTGACCTTTGGACTCATTTTCTGATGATGGTTATTTTGAATTTGCACTCAAGACATTTTGGATTGGATACTAGAGCAGGTTCTTCAAGATTAGGTAAGATACTTGCA
>JASCZW010008315.1:0-22121 GCA_034211315.2 Aedes japonicus | reverse complement strand
CAAATCCTCTATCGCTCACCTAACCACGACCATGCCACCGTTGAAGATAGGAATGGTTTGATATCTACCTTAAGAACACCCAGGGAACCCATGCAGCCATCAGTAGATATCAAAAGAAAATGTAAATTTATAGCCGAAGAGAATAGTTAGACAAAATGCCCTGTTTGGTTTACAGAAAAAAAAATATTTTAAAATGTTCGTTGGGAGCATCTAGTAGGAGAAGGTAAAGTGATGCTCCGTTTTTCTTCAAACGGTTAGGACTCAAGCATTAACTTTAGTCCAAGCCCCATACGGCTTATGGTTATAGCACCATTACTCGCTCTTCTCGTAAGTTTCGCATACCGTTTTGTGCATATTTTTCATTGTACGTGTAAGCATCTGGCATTTGACGGATGTGATTTGTTTTAGAAGATTGTGATTTGTTTTAGAAGATTGTTTGTTTTTGGTTACGCTTTAAAAATGAACGCAAACGAGAGCAGGTAGAATATTTATATTTGAAGAAATGTAGACCGTGTGCGATCATTAGACGATTCAAACCCATCGGTGAGAACAAGAGGTTTATCTTCCAAACCATACAAATATACAAGACGAGTACGAACAAAATCAAAAAAGGCATGAACCTAATTCAAAGGTTAAGTTCAAAATTATGGTGAAACGCGTAAGGCAATGCATTCACCGGAATCTGACACAATGAGCACGACTGATGACCATGAATCTGAATATTTCCCACACCTCGATCCAGAATTTCATCACCTATGATTTGAAACTATAACTGTGTTTAATAATTAGCGAATTCACAGATTAACAGCCGGTTCTCAACCCTTTGGGTTTATTGGAGTTACGAACTCAGTAAAATTGGAAGGTCACACTCTTGAATCTTTCAAGAAACTCTTGAGCAATATTAAGCCTCACGAAACGGTGCGTGTCAGTTGCGAAACATTTAAGAAACGTCTAGGGCTTTAGTTTACTGACAAGCAACCGTTGCCACCCTGTAAATTCATCCAACGAACCCAGTTTTGATGCGTAACCGCACTGCACCATTGTCGCCGACAATATAGTTCAACAGATTACCAATAAGCTTGCTAGCCGTCGTGGCATCTCCGTAGTTTGAGGATTTGATCTCAGTCCGGATGAGTTTGTTCAGCCATTAACCACTAATGCTGATAATTTTGCGCTTCGTTCGTTGGTTACAAAAACCTCCTTCAACTCGCTTGACATCAACCGTTCATCAGTAAAAATTCTCTTCACACCATCGCCCAGCAAATGAATATCTTTTTTTAGACACAACACTGTACTTTTCGAACCACGGTACTGCCCGAAAAGCATGTAAACCATGGCGACAAACGAGCTTAAAACAACTATTAGAATATACGCTTATATTATTTAGCTAATGTACACTAATACTAGTCAGCAAACCAAGCAATGAAATGTCAAAAGAGAATTCAAACGAGATATTGAAAAAGTGACTTAATAGACCATTTTATTAAAAAAGGAAATATTAGAGACCTCTCATTAACCTTTCAGCACTCGCGCCAACATTCCTTCTCGAAATATCTCCTAATACCGGATCACATAAAATGTTACCGTCCTAAGTTATTCAGTAGGTCCAAGGTCCTTTTCATTGGCAAACAGTTAAGGATTCTCTCCCTACGCGGCGCTGGTGTGCTAATTATTTTCAAGAATATGCTACATCTTGGTATACTGACCAGATAGAATGTTTCTATCATCAAAAATGTTCTTCAGTGGGTCGAAAAACCTTTCGAATGATGACTAGTCATCAGTTCAAAATTTTATCGCTTCGCGGCGCTGGTGTACCAATGTATTTCCTGAAAGTGGCATACCTGTGGATTTAGACCATTTGGAAAGATGCTGTTTTGGGCTAAGTTTTTCAGTGGAACAAGACCTTTTCATTGACGATCAGCAGTTCACAGTCTTTTCGCTTTTCGCTGTTACTTGGCACTTCGACTTTGAAGGTTTCTGTCTTCGATAATGTTGTTCACTAGGTCAAGACCTTTTTTGGTGTTGACTATTAGTTTCGAATATGTCCGTCACACTGCGCTAGTGTGTTTGTACATTTTCGGAATATGCTGGACCCGTTTCAAATACAAGGCTGCAGTCTTCAGCAAGGCTGTTCAGTAGTTCAAGAACTTTGGATTTGTGACCAGTAGTTCAGGATATTTTCCCTACGTGGCGCTAGCGTACAAGTGGTTCTCTTAACTAAGGTTAAGAGACTTAACTTGATGTTCCGTACATATGGAATGATTTTGTCATTGAAAATGTTTTTCAGGGAATCTCAATGCCTTTGATCAAATATAGAATGTTCTTATTGGGTGTAGTCTGTTTTTTTGCTCCGAACTATATTATATATTAGGATCCTGTCCATTTCGAAGGCGTGTGTTTTCGACAAAAATGTCCAGTGACCCAAAACAATCTAATTGACTATTAGTTTCGAATATGTCCGTCACACGGCGCATGTGTGCTTGTACATTTTTGAAATATGCTGGATCCGTCTCAAATACAAGACTTCAGTCTGCAGTAGATCAAGACCTTTTGATTTGTGACCAATAGTTCAGGATATTTTCTACGTGGCGGAACATGCTATATCTTGGGATCCTGACTAGTTTTTCATTCTATTCTTCATTAGCATACTTCTCAGTCTTCCTTTCTAACTCCTGATGCTGTAAATTTAACTGGTTTTTCATATCACTGTTCCCACCCGTAGCATTGCAGACTCGCATTTTATACTAGATAAAGTACAAACATCACAGAAGAAGAAAAGTGACGCGAATAAAAAGTGTACTAACGCTGCATATTTGAGTTTTTCAGTCAAGATGGTTTCTGTCTTCGGAAATTTTGTACATTTTGTACAGACGTCACTTTGTGAAAAAATTCTGAACTTTTTCCCATCCAACTAATGGCGCAGAACTACTGAACAACTTTGTCGAAGACAGAAACCTTCCATGTGGACAGGAAACAAAGAAGTACATTAACTCCCTAGTGCACATGTGCCGCGTAACGTGAAAGTTCTGAACTATTAATCTCCAATGAAAAAGGCCATGGCCCGGGTCCTTAGATATAGCATATTCAGGGGATTTACTTACACACTAGCACCACGTATTGAGAAAATCCGGAAGTTCTGTTCATCGATCAAAATATCTTTGACAAAGTTGTTCGTGTCAAAGACTGAAACCATCCATTTGGTCAGGGACCTAAAGATAAAGCATTTTAAGACATTTCAAATTATGCAACACTAGCGCCGCGAAGTAAAATGCTTAACTAGTAGTCACCAGTGATAAGGCCTTGATCTTCTGGACCACTACGCATTTGAGGAATTTCTGTAACCCAGAACGAGTTTTTTGGGGAATACACGTTGGTTTAACATCGAAAAGTGCTTCCCGAGCAGCCCAGATCGATTAAAATTGGTAACTGCAACTCGATTTTGATTCAAATCAGTTGCACCGCAGTAAATTTAAGCGATATGTAACAGAGGTGCTTCTAGAGCTCTGCACCAAAATGGCAGGGAAAATCCACATTGCTGTAAAAGGACAACGGCGCGAGTGCTCGAAGGTTAAAAATAGAGACTTTTTAGAGGCTAGCATGAAAATTGCGATCAAGTCTCTGAAAAGAGACCTGCTACCAGCCTTGAGTTTCTGATCCCATAACGACCAATTCGTTAGCCTAGTTGTTATTTGGTACCTACTTTCTGATGTCCGTGTTAGGGGATTCCCCTTTCTTATCATGTCAATTATTTCGTTTGACATATGACATACACCATCATAAGGTACTGTGACATATTCTCATGGGATAACGGAAGAAAAATTACCACTCATTTGTAAGAAGCCTTAAGGTTAATGCCAACTATGATAAATCGGAAGTTTTGGAGAAAGTTGTAGAACCAGGTGTATTCGGTCAATGACCGGAAATGATCATTACGTCTTCCAGCAAGATAGAGCACAATCCCACACGGCAAATCTTGTCCAGAGCTGGTGCAGGGAGATTTTCTTGGGCTTTTTAGCCAAGGATTAATGGACTATTTCGTACGGTCAAGTATGTTGTCAAAGTTGAACGAGCACAAGGCATCAACATTGACAAAATTCTTGGCCGCAATCCGGCGAATACCTATATTTCAAACTGTATGGAATTGGTCAGTATCGTCATAATCGTTGATTTTCTTATCCTTTTATAACCAATTACTTTGCTTAGACAGTTCGAATTTTTTTTTGAAAAAGCGCCATCTACGACGTTTAACCTCACTTTTGCGTTGCCTGGATTTTTCCATAAGGAATAAGTGTAGTTTCAATTTGTATAAGAATACATTGAATACGCTTTAAGTTGCCTGTAAATGCCAGTAATGTTCATCTATTTAAAAAAAAGGCATTTTTGACGATCTGGAGAGGAGTTTTTAGAGTGAAAGTTGTTTTACTGTTCCTATTAAAAACGATACAAATTATAACTCAGTTGAGCGAGACCTGCCTAAAGATTAGTTGATTTACTAGAGACTAATCAAAGACGAATGTCATCTTTTCGGAAAATTCACTTTTCAATGTTCTCAAAATTCAATGTTTGGCCATTGAGGTTTTGGCCAATGTTTGGCCATTCAATTTTGAGGTGTTTTTTACTCATTTTCGACAAATTTGGAGCCACTCATATACGTCTGAGTAAATGTAACTGGGATTGACAAGTCGACATATCTATATGTCGACTTGTCAATACTAGTTGCATTTACTCATATATGAGTGACTCCACTTTTTGGCGAAAATGAGTCAAAAACGACTCAAAACTGAGTGAAATTAATGGCTGTGTAATGGCCCTCACGCCAATGCCCATTACTAGTCTACTACACCTTCCGAACATGACCAATTCTTTCGAATTTCACCTTTCCTAAGCTTTCTACTGCCTGCTACCAATACCTCCATTTCCCAGCACCAAAAAAAATCAAGATAATTCCCCTAGCAAACAGAACTTGCGTCACTGGCTGCACCATCCCCAAAACAAGGTTAAACCGGCCGTCATAAACCCACAAACTCACTCCGTACTCAACATTTCAAACACATCCCACTTCCTGGCAATTTACAACCACCGGGTAGTTACGGCTTAAAAGCCTTCTCCCAAACCCAAAACAACATGTTATTTATGAACTTGCGGACTAGAATTACCCACCTCGAATTTGGCCCAAAAAAAAAACACCGAAACCGAAAAGAAGCCCCGTAGAACTTACGGCAGTTCAGGTCATCTGTAGCGGCCCGCGCACCGATCCAAGAACTACATTTAACAGGGCCCCGAAAAGCTTCCGCCCCGCAAACCTCGACGCTCTCGGGCGGAGGTAATTTCAGCAGCCGAGAGCTTTTAATAACGCGACCGTTCTTCGTTCCGACCACTTGGCGTTCGCTCGCTCCCTATATGTCTGTGTAGGTACAACAAGCGAGAGCAAGAGAAAAAGTGCGCAAGCATGACCCAAAAAATCAACAAACATCGAAAATCTACAGTTAACCCCGAATCTCTTTCCATTATCCTAGGCTTGCTTGTCCGGGTGCCAGGTTAGAGGAAGGCACGCGCGTCCTCTGTAGGAAGCTACCGTATTAGTGCCGACCATAATCCAGACCTTGAGCGAAGGTCTCCGGGATTTTAAGCCAGAATGGGGGAAATGGCTAATGACACAGACAGACCATTAGCGTACGGAATCCAACCTGGTTCGGCGATGGCCAGTCAAAGCTAGTGCAGCTTACGCACACAAACACACTCACACACCGCAGCGGAGGTTTATCTCCCATTTCGAAAAGATAGGGACCCCACACCAGGCCGAATCGGTGCGATAATCTAGGGCAGTGGGATCCCACATGCCAGCCCGGCCGGCCGCACGCTTGATTTATAGCGATGTCATAATGAAACGAGGGAGCGTATCAGTCGGAACAACAACGACTTGGCCCTGTGTCTGTCAATCTGTGAATTAGAATATTTGATTAGGATCGCCGCGCAGCAAAGTGCAAACGGAACCACTCCGTTGCGGGGGATATGAATTCCCGGTCGGGGGAAGAACCCAATAATTTATTCCATTAGCAACATCCCATCCTCACACTGACTGACTGCACGGGGCTCGCCTAATTAGAAACTCGTTTCTCTGTCTCCTGTCTCCTGGCGATGGCCAAATGCGCCAAAGCTTTTTTCGAAGGTTGTTCATCCGTATGCAAACAGGCTCAGAATGTCCGAAAAACTAGTTCTGTTTAGCATGTGTGTGTCATAAAAGTCCAAACCACCGCACACTTCGATGTCGAATTAAGATCCTCTCACGCAACATAACTCAATTTTACGATTCCATTTTCTGTTTCGCTCGAAAGCATCGATTTATGCCTTCCCGGGAATCGCGATCCATTCTTGATGTGCGTGCGAATTTGGAGTTCCATTGGAAGACGCTCTCCGGAGCAGTGACTTCCGGTCATCTCGCGCAATTATTATCGGCAGCTTCCTCGTCGTCATCATCATCATCATCATCATCATCCTCGCACACGGTGGGAAGAAGAATGAAATCGTTAATTTAATCAACCTGAAGAACGAGAACCCGTAACTACCGTTGCGTTTGGGAAGCTCAGTATAGGTAGGTACATACAAGGTACTTATCTCGCCTCCGGTGGTGGGAAATGTTGAATGGGTTGATGATCGGTAATCAGATTTCTCGCCGGCGGTTCTTGGCGAAAATTGTGGTGGGATTTCGGACGTGTGAAAAGGAGACTTCAGCAATCAAAATATTTGGAGATGTAATCATGGGTCATCGGAGCGAAAGCTTAGAGTTCAATCTTATATTAAATCCGTCTGCAGACTCTTCGACGTTTTTTTTTCGCAGAATTTCGATTTTCTAAAACAGGTTTTTCAAAAGTTGTGAAGGATTTTTTTATGAAAATCTATTGTAACTTTTTTTCAAGTCAGTTCTATTAACGTTAATTCATTCTACAACCATGATTTTATTCTAAAATAACTTTCCACCTTGAATAGGACATTAAATTGTACAAAACGTTTTGATTTTTCGATGAATTTAGAACTTCCCGAAAAAGACGTCATTCTTCTGGCTAATCAGGAATTTGAGAAAATTCCTTCTGGATGAAATCTTTACCACTCAGTAAAATGTCAGATAACCCTTGAGCTACAAAAAAATGTCCTGTCTTATGAGGTTCTTGAGAACAGAAATTCAAAAAAAAAATTGCTTACAAGCTCCACCTCGAAGATAAATTCAGAAAAAAAATCTCTTTTTTAAGTAACGCCACCTGTATCCACTAGATGGCGACCCTGGTGTAGTAGATAACATTTATTCCTCTCACGTCAAAGTCATGAGGAAAAATCACAAAAAAATACCCAAAAGATCGCCAGTCGAGCACTCGGCACTGAAGAAGTCTGTAAGTCGCAGACGAAATAGGCCTGTCTGTCCAAAGATAAGCTTTCTGTAGTGGAATTTAACAGAATTTGCTCGCGTTTACTAGTTATAGTTTAAAAAAGTGTTTCAGTGATAGTTTAAAAAAGTGAAAATCACGATAGTAAAGAAACAACAACAACAGTTTATCCACTATGTGGTGTACCTTTTCCTACACAAAAAAACCTTTGCAAAGACGTGATCATTCTAGCTAATCAGGGATATTATTGAGAGCGCAACTAAGTAGATGGCTCTAGCAGTAAGGGGTTATTCAAAAACCACGTAGACTTTTCTGAGAGGAGGGGAGGAGTGGTTTGACCAAAGTCTACACTCCATACAAAATTTCAGAAAATTGTATGAAGACAAGTCTACGAGGGGGAGTAACAGAAATTTTAAAAAACACTTACTCACAAGCTCCACCTCGGAGATTAATTCAGAACAAACAAAAGATTTTTTTCAATTACTCCGACCTTCTAGTTAATCAAAATTTTGAGATACAGAAATTCTTTTTTTTAATGCAGCACCACCTAGTGAGTAAACTTTAAATCAATGTAGCCACTAGATGGCAACCCCGGTGTAGTAGTTAACATCTAGTCCTCTCACGCCAAAGTCATAAGTTCATATCTCACCACCGGAAAAGTCACAAAAAATACCCAAAAGATGTTTAAGTGCCTTCGGTTGGAGACAAACCAGCCTGAACCAGGCTGAAAATCTCAAGGCTGAAAAAAACAAAGAAACAACAACAGTTTATCACCTATGTGGTATACTTTTACCTACGAAAAAAACTGTTGCAAAGGCGTCACCCTTCCAGCTAATCAGGAATATTAATAGGTGCGCAACTAAGTTCTCGCTGTTTTTCAGTAGATGGCTCTAGCAGTAAGAGCTGGTTGATTCGGATGTTTTTGATTTTTGATTTTGATGGATATTTTTTTCTAAATGTGCGCCACCTCTTGGACGAATTTTAAGCCACTCTTAATTGCCAGATAGCCCTAGAGCTAATAAGAGCTTTTTTTTTTAAAAAACCTATCCTATCCTATCACGATCTTGGAACAGGAATTTAAATAAAATACTTGCTCACTAGCTCACCCTACGAAATTGATTCAGAAGAAATTTATCCAAAACTAGTTAGCCCTTGACAAACAAAAGATTTTTTCAAAGACTTCAAGATCTTGAGATACAGAAATTCAAAAAATGTATGCTAACTATTGCCACCTAGTGAGTAAATTCTGAATCAATCTATCCACTATGTGGTAGACCTTGACCACCGAAACAACTTTTTCCAAGAATTCATCCTTCTAGCTTATTAGGATCGTGAGATAAAGAATGCTAAATATGTTAATAGTAACGCCACCTTGCGGATGAATTATTAACTACTCTGTCCAATACCAGAAAGCCCTTAACCAATAAAAATCGTTCTCAACGAATTCTTCTGACTGATCAGGATCTTGAGAAACAGAGAAAAAAAACTTGCTGACTAGCTCCACCTAGGAGATTAATTCCGAAAAAATCTACCGAAAATCGAATAGTCATTGACATACAAAGGATTTTTTTCGAAGACTCCATCCTTCTAGCTCATCAAGATCTAAGACCCCAAAGACTAATCAAGATCAAGACCCAAGGGTAAGTCGCCTAGAACACTGTGCCAGACACGATGTTTCACACACTAGACGAATTTGTTACATAACTGCGGAGCATCCATTCCAATCCAAAACACATGTGTGGCACACTAAAGCACACTTTTGACAGTTGAGCTTTGAGAAATAAGAAACTAGCAACCTTGCCAATATGCGTAGTTGGTAGCCAGATACAGCAAAAACATAAAAATTTAAACTTTCAACACGTCGGCACCTTCGGCACAATACGGGAACACTCCTGCAACATTGCAACGCTTGTAGACACACTTAAACAAAATAGCACAGGAGAAGATTGTGCTGAGCGATCCACCCCTTGTCAAGACCCTAAAGATATCCAGATAACTCTTTGACTTTTGAAAGAACATTATTAGATTAACCAACCTCCTATCTTATCAGGACCTTAAAAAGAGAATTAAAAAAAAACAACTTCTACGCTTGCTCCACCTAGGGGAATAATTCTGATCAAATCTATTCACTATCTGGGAGCGCTACACAAGAACTTTCTCAAAGACTTCATCCTTGTAGTTAATCAAATATTATAAATAAATAAGCATACTAGCCCACCCTTGCGGTTGAATTCTTAACCATAATGTACACTTCCAGATACAAAAATATAAACCTTTTAAAAGAACCAAATCTTCTCACTTATTAGGATCTTGAGAAAATACACACAAAAATTAAAAAAACTTGCTCACTAGCTTGAACACGCTCAGGAATGCATTTTGAAAAAATCGATACAAAATCTGGTAGCCCTTGATCAAAAAAAGATCGAATCCTAGAGGGTTTTGAGCTTTTTAGTGGAATACCTGTAACTAGAAATTAGAAGAAGAATTAGTATCTTCCATTTAATTCCAACTACCTTTGCTTATCTTCGACAGATACGCGTATTTCGTCTACAATGTGCAGACTTCTTCAGTGTCTCGTACTAGTTATTAGTACGAGACACTGAAGAAGTCTGCACATTGTAGACGAAATACGCGTATCTGTCGAAGATAAGCAAAGGTAGTTGGAATTAAATGGAAGATACTAATTCTTCTTCTAATTTCTAGTTACAAAAAAAGATTTTTTTAAGGATCCTTTTCGCCAATCAGGATCATGAGTAACAAAAATTGAAAAATAAGTTTGCTCAATAGCGCCGCCTAGTGGATGGCTTTTGAATCAATCTGTCAACATCCAGAGAGCCTTCGACCTACAAAATAATTTTATCAAAAAATCCATTCTTTTATCTTATAAGACTTTTGGGAAATTCAAGCAAAACTTGGGCACTAGCTATATCTAGGGGACTATTTCTGAACAAATCGAACCAAAATTCTGGTGACAATTGATCAACAAAAGGTTTTTATTTCGAAAATTCGATCCTTCTGACTAATCCGGAACTTGCGAGAAATTTAAAATTAAATGTGCACATTACCGCCACAATTTGAACCGCTATGTTCACTTTCAGATAGCGCTTGACTTTAAAAAAGTACTTTTTCAAAGACTCCATCTTTCTAGGTAATCAGGAACATGAGATATAGAAAAAATCATGTCTACTCAATAATGTTGGCTAACAAGCGCCTCTGGTGGCAGAATCCTGAATTAATTGTCTCCAATCTGGCAACAACAAAAACATTTCTTACTATGTGATACACCTTTCCATACCAAAGGACCTTTCCCTACAAAAGGACCTTTTCAAAGACCTAATCCTTCAAGCTAATCACGAACTGGAGATAAAGAAATCTAGAAATAAAGATGCCTACTAGCGCCACCTAGTGCATGAATTCTAAATTACAATATCCACTATTAGATAGCGCTAGACCCACAAAAGTACTTTTTCAACGACACCATCCTTCTATCTTATTCGGATTTTGACAAATAGAAATAAAAGAAAAACCAGCTTACTCACTAGCTCTATTTAGGGGATTAGTTCTGAACAAACCTATCTTAAATCTGGTATGTAGCCTTTGAACAATAAAAGTTTTGTTTTCAAAGATCCGATCTTTCTAGCGAATCATGATTTTTTTTTATAAATATATTTATATTTACTAGCTCAACCGAATCTACTTTACAGAGTTAGGGGCATAACATTAGTCTTGGTTGAACTAATGGTAACGAACTATCTAAACTCCAGCACAATTTGGAGAACCTAGAACGTCTTATATGGGGGGAAATATTTTATAAGCCCTTCTTATAGTTTCATTGAGTCTGCTTGTGTATGCTGAGCATGGTTGATCTAAGATCATTTGACCTGAACTCCAGGACAATTTGGAGAGACTTGAACGGTTGATATGAATGGAGATGGATGACAAATAATTATTACACTCTTTTTGAACATTTCTGGATATCCCAAGTAACAATTTTAGTTTAGCACTCCTCCCGGCAGCGTTGATAAAGCTACATTCAAAACTGTTTTGTCTACCAACACCTCCTCTATGCATCATTAAAGCCGCAATATATACAAAGTGGCCCACTCTATAGACGGCTGTGAAAACAAGTTATTAAGACCTTTATCAGACCAGAAAGATTTTGAAAACGTTCAAGTGAATGAAATTATGACCACTTGAGAACCTTCATAAAACCTATTGGCTGGCCTGAAAACCAGCACACGGCCATGCTGTTGGTTTTTGTTGTCTGCTTTGTTCGATTCTTTGTTCTTCTGGTTCATTTAGCAGTAGATATCTAAAAAAAATCCTAGTGTTTCTTTAAATTTTATTTGATTGCAAAATATACAAAATATTGAGTTTTTTCCCAGCGTATCATGCTCTAAATTATATGCGCGTTTAAATTTATGCTGAATATTGGTACGATCCGAAAATCAATGCGCCTCGGAAATTAGGCGAGTTTGCAACATCATAAACAAAATCAAAACAAATTTGTGCGATAAATAAATTTAAAATAAGTCTAAAAATAAGTAAGTGACTTCCCTCAATTCCAACATGCCGTTTAGTGCATTTACTTGAGAAAAAATTGGTTCTAAACTGCTTTTTCAACTGATCATAATAAGATAACATGAATGAGTCCTAAAACGGCATTTAACAACAGCATTTTACGAGTACATAAAGTCGTAATAAAACCTTTGATAGGAATAAAACGAATTTGAGAAAAAAAAGTTTTAAGATCGTTGTTAACAAGCTGTATACGTTTTCATAAACCTGACTAATATATGAAACCAATTGGCACCTCTTGGTGTCACAATAAAACCAAATTGATTTCTAGTGGCTTTCATAAAACATTGATAAAACTTTATAAAGCTGGATGGTTTTGGCGATGTTACTTGGGATGTTTCATGTATGTAGGTCCTATGCTCAGTATACTTGTATACTTTTCGTGTACCATTTGTGTTGAAAACTAACTTAAAACCATATAGGGTAGGTAACGACTTAAGCACCCTGGTACCCTATTCCAAGCACGGGATTAACGTTAACCTATAACGCGCATTTTTTGCAGTATGGTGCTCCATCTAATGAAGCACCATACTGAAAAAAATGGACGTTGTAGCTTAACGTTTACCCCGTGCTTGGAATAGGGTCCCGGGGTGCTTAAGCCGTTCCCTATCCTAACCGTTTATAAAAAAAAAAATGAAAAACAAATACAATTTCAATATCATCATGAAAAATACCCTCAAAGCCACCTATTTTCAGCCATGAAAAGAAGGGGGATGGGTTGAAAGGAGAAACATGTATCCAAAGCTTAGGACTACCATTCTCCTTGATTTAAGTGAAAGATTCAGCTGGAAAGGATAAGACATGATTGAGATAAAGCGTTTTAAAAATAAGAAGTCCGTCCTGCACTTTTAAGGGTTAACCCTTAAAGTTAACTTTAAGTGGTGAACTTAAAGAAAGAGTAACAATTTCTGAAAAGGAGTTTGGTTCCATCAAATTTTGAAATTCAGATGCAATTTCGGATACTTCGAAAATTTTATATCTGCTCTAAAAACAGCATTGATAATTCCAAAAAGCAAGTGAAACTGAAGAAATGTTGAAAATCGCTCTTTCAGAACTAAAAAAAACTATCATAAATATTTGGCTCAAGATTTTTATATGCATAGCTAAAAAAAACTTTAATTTTAACATATAGTAGAAATTGGTGAGACCGTTCCAATTGTTTATAAACTTATTATCAACCTCTTTTCAATCCACAACTAATTCCAAAAAGCAAGTGTAACTGGAGAAAAATTGGAAATCGCAAGCTGAAAAACTTCACATAGAGAGTTCTGCATGGAAAACTTATTACAAACTTGATCCACATATCCAATAACTTTGGAACGAGAAATTATCCCGTCAACTCCATAAATTTGGAACTGATATGCATAGCAAAATAACATAAAATTTAACATATAGTAGAAATTGGTGAGACCGTTCCAGTTGTGATAAAAAGCATTATCAACCTCTTTTCAATCCACAACTGCTTCAATTTAGTTGGCAATCATTTAAAAGCGTTTCAATCAGTTGAATAATTTCCATGGGCTACTTTGAAGGCGATGTGTTGTCTTGTCATTAATTTTAAGAGTGGTCGCATCATCGCCATTGGAATTCAACTGCAGTTCAAAGTGTACTCACATTCTCTGGAGCAATATTTTAATTTTGAACAATAAAACTGTTTTTGAATTCTCGAGAAAGTTAATGCTTAATGGAAAAAGAACTGATTTTCTACTAAACGAACAGGTTGAATATATAGACGAGACGCCACTGTACAAGAAGTAAAATTTCAAATGGATTTTCGAAGAGTTAAAAGCTTTTCGAAAAGAAGCATTTTAAGAAAATACCTTGAACAGTTCAATACAATCATTGAGTGCCGAAGAGGACTGCAAGTGAGTTCAAAAGAAAGATAACTTGGCGATGAGCTGTAAGGAAGAGTCCTAAATCCTCACAAACCACCATCAGCTACCGCTTCAAACTACCAGAAAATGATACGCATTCCAGCTCACTCCACCACCGGCGCAGCCTAATCAACTCTAACATATCAAAGTACCGGTTTCGGTCCAGAAAAACCGTAAACCTCTCGCACCAAATCCAGGACACTTAGCGCAAGATTGCAGCCACAATCCTACCATATAGTTGCAAAAACCGAACCCGTCCATCAGCGCCGTACCGGGTGCAGTCCAATCGATCATGTGTTCCAAATCGGTAAACGTCGTCGGCAATTGGCAATTGGCCAAAGGCAAGTTCACAGGAAAGCCGCTCGCCCCATCGACGGATAAAAACAAACAGCCTACAAGTGGGCACCTACTCGCACACACGCACCGAAACCAACGGAGCGTTACAACCTTGGAAGTCTAGCATCCGACCACGATCGATCGGAACGGATCGGATCGGAGGTTGGGCCATCGGGGGCGGGAGGAAATCTTTCGATTACTACTGTTACCACTCATCAATTATGGATGCGAACATTGTTTACAGTTATGTTTACCTGCACCGCTGCTCTGTGACCGACTGCGAGCGTGCGAGGCAAGGTGTCGATAGGTGCATTTATGCGACGAAGGGCGAACGAGCGCTGATTACGGTCATCGTCGCTGCGGCCGTCAACCGGCGAGGTTGGTGGTCCATTTCGGAACATTGACTTTGCCCTTCCGGGATTAGGGCCCGTCCGTCGGTGTGAGAATGTGATTGGAAGTGGTTCAATTGCACCTAACACCGAACATTTCTCCGTGCGCTTAAGTGCGATTAGCCGTCAACTGTCGGATTATTTTCCACACCGAGAAGGCGAGCAAATTCGAAATTCCAACTGGCAAGATTAGATCTTAATCCTGACCGTAGGAGGGCTTCTGCCATTATTCCCACACTCTGCTGCCTGCTGCCGTCCAGAAAGGAATCCTTTATTCCCTGGAAACGTGGAACAGGCAGGCAGGCGCAAAAGGCCAATCAAAATTACAGGAAAGAGTTATTTTCAGAGACCTCAGCTCGACCCGGGTGCATGACTTGCAGAAATGGCATTCCAGTTTGTTAGAACCTTCCTGAATAGATTCGTTGTCTTCGCCAAGAAACGCTAGGCAGTCTCTGCCCAATCCCAAGAACGAACTCGTATTATCTCATGCGGTGGGATGTGTTTATTAGAGATGTTTAGCGGCAATTTAGAACCCCTACGTTCTCCGCACAGACACACGAGATGGGGAGAACCTTTTTCCATCTCCTGCTTGTCTATTTCTTAATTTGATTTCCCCAGAAACCGGACCACAGCCAACAGCGCAGTATTCTCGCGTTCGATAAATGAAATTAAGTGATTAGATGATGCTCTGTTCTCGGGCGAGTCGTTCCTCTTAACGTTCGAACCGGGAGGAAGGGGGGGAAGACGCTTTGAAGAGGCTTAACGCATTTCAATTTCCAATCTCCACCCGAGTCAGGTGCAGCAGCAGCAGCAGCAGCAAACTATTTGCACCTGTCTTGTTCTATTCTGTGAAGTTGCCTGGGCTGAGCGTTCTTTTCTTAAAAGCCTTACCCCGAGAGATTGCAACGTGCGCATAAGCTCGGAACCCCGGCCACCCGTCCGCTCGCTCTCGCACTTTTAAATAAATGTAGTTTTCTGTTTTGACCTTTATCTCGATCCCATTTGCATATCACTTGGATTTCATCTCACTCTATCTGATCCGAGAAATGGTTCGTATGTATGCGGGCGTCTCGGAGCGTATTTAAACTTGTCTATTTTTTTACTTCTTCCTCCACTGACTGTTTAATCTAGCGGGTGCCAGGCGGGTAAAAGAATGAACCCGGCCCGGGATGGGATCGGAATGGGAAGAAAAAAAAGGAGTAGTTGTGCGGTAAGAAACAGCCCCGGCCGGAATAGAATTTACATTATGGAGAGGATGCCATGTTTGTGACTGGTAGAAGCACTTCGCTTCATTATCTGATTGGTGGCGATGGTGGCGGGTGGGCAGCAGTTGGGATGGAACAAGAGTCAAATGATTTAGATTTTGAAAATCAGTTTGCATCTGCCTTTTAACATGATCAGTTGTTGAATTTGAAACAGAGTTTCCATCTCATGGAACCTGTATGTCCTGAATAAGAACCTAACCTGACAGACTTTTGAGTTTTCAAAGATGTTCCAGCGTTGCCTAACTATTGTTATACTTCATTGTTAAACTCATAGCTATCCTGGAGGTTTGAGTATGATTACCTTTTTGGTGTGATTTTCAAAAATGTTCAGACAGTCAAGCTACTTTTAGGCTGTTTCGGTAGAACTTATTTCCTGCTTTTCAATGATCGCATTAGGCATCTCCAAATCATCCAACTTCAATATTTTCTCTTCCTCTTGCAAACCTCCGTCAAAGTGCAGCAGATTGGTGCAAGCAGATCGAATTGCATTTCAGCTGTCCAATAGATAACAGTTAGTACATGTGAGCTTTTTAGTGGAATACCTGTACTACAAAATGAGAAGGAAGATTAATTATTTCCATTGATTTCCAACTACCTTTATTGCTTATCGCAAAACTGAAGATGTCCGCTCATTATAGACGAAATACGCGTATCTGTCAAGAGAAGCAATAAAGCTGGTTGGAATTAAATGCAAATTTCCAATCTTTCTTCTGATTTTCTGTGAAATTTGAACACTACTGTATCTCGTTCTTCTTCTTCTGTTTGGATTTGTCCGCACTACGGGGCTTTGCCTGTGCAATTAAAGGGTGTTTCGATTAAAATTTGGTCGAATTAAACTTGACGCAGTTCCTTTCATCGTGCATTGAAAAATTCGCACACCCCTCATTTTGAAGATGTAGGCGTGTAGCAACTGTTGCCAGCGAATTAAAAGTGTTCGGTGAAAGTTTGTCGACAGCCAGGAAAGCTGGATCGGGGGAATTCGAAAACCGGAGGCCACAGCGACGACAAAAGAATTGCCCGCTGTTTCGAGCGGAATCCCAACCTCTCCGCCCTATCGAACAATATTGGGCCATCGTCAAGCGGAACCTTAAGAAGACTCAAAAAGCTGTTGTGGGCGAGCAACAGTTCATGGCAAACTGGCGGTCTGCGGCGAATAAACGAAAAACCCGGCCATTAGCATTCGGTAAAAAGGAAGCTTAGCTGTAAATTTCTCCTGAAAAAAATTGACTTATTAATAAAAGCTTTGATCGACTCACTCACATTACTGTTTGACCAAATTTTGATCGGAACACCCTTTAGTGTTCTATGAAGCAGTTCTGTTGTTCTGAATGTTCAATCTCTTCAATAAACGAGTATTCAGTTGTTACACAAAACTATTAGATTTCATTGTAAAATTGACCAAACAGCATATTAAACATGTCACAACCACAACTTGTGCATTCGCCTAAAAATACATATAGAGAAAAGCGGTCCGTAAGAAGTCCGTAGATTTTTAGTAATTATCATTGACGTACAATCAATATGGTACTATTCACCCAACATCGCAAGCAAAATTGGAGAAATTTATTTGAATTGAATGTGAAAATCTTCTGCTATTTAAAAACAATCCCTACAAGGCATAAGAAGACAGCTTCTCTAACGCTCACGATGCTCTCCTGTTGTTGTTTTTCTTTTCAGTTGTTTTCGAACCGATAAGATTAATCGGCGTTACTGTCCCATTGCGGGAAAACACCCAGCCAAGAAAAACGCTGTTGAAAATTCACTTCCCTTTAGGCTATTATGGATGGGGCAACCGAGTTTTTGTATTTTCACAATTTTTTCGTATCAAAACCTTAAACTTCTAAGCAGCGTTGGAGCAATCAATTAAAATTGACAATTCTTCTTGGACAAAAATCCATATGGGACAGTTATGCTTATATCGGCAGTGTAGTCGATTCAAATAATCAAATATTGTTAACGAAATCAAAAAAAAACACAAGGATCGGAATAAGCTCGGATATTATCCATAATTGGAATGAACTCACCAAATTCTACCATTCGATGAAATTGAACTAATCCCTCTTTCCCTTTGAAAATCATAGAGAAATCCCGGTAGCTCCACTGAGTTGTGGGCGCGAGAATTTCACTATATTTTTGGTTTTTTGAAAAATATTCCTCTTGTGAACGCCGCATTAAAACCAATTTTCGTATTCACAATGATTTTGTGGACCATTCTTAAGTCTTGTCATACGATTTTAAAATAGAATAATTATGGTTACCAACCTAATCCGCTCGTTTTGAAGATTGTGCTCGTTGAACAAGTTGAACTTTTGATCACGAGATGCCTTTGATTTCGAAGAATCTAATATAGTGTATAGTGCGCGGGACGCACAATGATAGGTCTAACGAATTTCCCATCCAAAAAGGCTATATCGGCATTCGAATCCTCAACCTCACGCCCTCTATCGTCTAGGCTTTTGGGCCCCACAAGGCACTTCTTTCTGTAAAATCGGTACCATTTACTTTCTTCTTAGTTGCGAAGAGTTTCCGCTTAACTAGAGCCCAGTAATTCTCTATTGGGCAATGTTCTGGACAGTTTGGTAGATTGGGTGTTTTTGGCATGTATTGTCCATTTGTCGGGGGCATACATTTCGATTTTTTCCACTTCCAACCTTCCGATCCGCAGTCAACCCTAGTAGCACCCTTGTTGCTATTCGGTTGAGATAACATAAATATGACTTGCTAAGTCATAATCAAGTTACTACAACTAATTATGACCGTAGTGTGCTAGTTGGGAAGCGCTGGTCAAATGATTTGCAAACACAAAACACGGTATTTTGCGATAGTTTTAGTTTTTTGGCAAGATCGCGGACCGATAAATTCAGATTTTATTGTCGTTCGTACAAAATGTGTTTGCGTACTTACACTTGATCCGACGCCATTTTACTGAATTTAACAAGAAAGTGAACATGTTGTACCACGAAATAAAGTGGAAAGTTTCAGCTGCCCGATGGGGGAGTTCGCTCGTTAATTCTTCCGGTTCCGTTCCTCGCATCTTTCTATGAAGAACCTGTCGAATGCCGAATTTTGGTAGACCGACTGCTTAAATTGTTATATTCCACCCATTATATCACAAAATATTGCTGGTAGTTGAACGGACTGGAGATAAGGAAATCATTGAGTATAGGACCAAGTATCCCCCGGCAAGTACCAAATAAATAAGCGTTGGAATCAATATCATTTACTAATGCTATGATGGACCACAAATACACTTGTCTTATCTCTATTTGCAAGATATCCACAGAAAATGAGGCTCATGCCGCTGCTCAGAAAGAAACGTACTTCTAGTGAAACTATTACCCACACAATATTAGATGTTCTGTTGCTTGTTGGAGCAGTCCCATACTTTTAGCGTATCATTAACCAAGACGAACTCTGCTGCTAACCTTTCCCCAAATATCCAACATCCCAGTGATTTCTCTTGGAAGTGCAGAGAATTTCTCGGCTTCCTTCAAGTAAGTCTCACGTCAACACGTTTCTTTCCATTCCCTACATGACCAGCATTCGGGCACGGCCGGCGCCGGTATTGCTTCATAATGGATCAGCAATTTTAACATATTGAGGATGTATGTTAGTCCCAAACATCATCTGTTGGTTCTTTGTGTAAATACAGGTGATCTGGTAATAACTGAGTAGCATCCGTGGGGGGTCAATCATGCCCATGCTCATGCTCAAGAGAAAGCTCAACATGTCGGTCAGAGTTGTTTCCAAGAAAGTGGATGTATGTAAGTCAACTGTGCAGGACATTAAGGTGATATGTGAACTGAGGTCATTCAAAGCCCAGAAGAAAACTCACCGAGGTATATATGATTCGTTGTTAATCGAACATACAGGCTGCATCATATCTTCACGATGAAACAGACGTGAAGGCTGACTTTTCACAAATCCCTGGTGATAAATTCTACACTACGAAGGACATATTAAGTCTTAGACTCTGGGCCTTAAAGAATAGAAGAAATTTTTTTTTCGAAAACTATCTCGTTTGGCAACCCTTTTGAACGTGCGGTATGATGCACAAGGTCACTGCGAACTCAAAACTATGTTCTAATGCGGCAAAGTGCAGAAGACATTTTTTACTAAAACCCATAAGAATCCTAAACAGAAAAAAATTAACAGGCGCGTACATTTTCCATTCGTATAATTCTAAGCCAGACAGAGGAAGCGTAAACAACGAAATTGTTTGCAATCTTTCATACGCCATACTTCCAAACAACAGACTACAACCAGAATAAAAAAGCATGATTGTAATGCAAATTCGCATGATTTTGTTTCATTTCTCGTAATGGATCGTAACTTGCAACCTTGGTCGTGGGCAAAAAGCAACATATCAATTGCTGAAAATTCAATGTGTGAGTGAGGTTGTGCAGTGTATTAGTGTTGAGTATAAGATTGGAGTCCGGAAGTTCAATGGCCCTCAAAAAAAACGAACACATTACGCAACCGAAATTGAACCGTGGCCGCCTGCGTCATGGCTCTCATATTGAACCCATTCAGCCAGTTTAACTAGATGAAATCAGTGGAACAAAAGCCCTACACTTGGTTCAATTGTCGAGGCAATCGACGATACAGCAAAAGTGCAAATGGCTCTCACAGACACTTGCATGGCTTCGTTTATTTCACAAAGAAGGGCAAACTTGAATAGAGGGAGATCGGAGTGTGTTGACTGTGGTATTGTAAGACCCAACGGTTGCTTCGACTGTCGAGGCACTATGCACTAAGCTATAGATTCAGGCGTTGTCTAGCTCAAATTTACCTGAAATATCTAATTAATTTATGTACATTAGATAATGCTAAAAATATAATTTATTTATATCTGCATGAGAATTTAATTTCAAATTGATAACAGACTTTGATACAATAATAGGATTTGTTATCAAGTTGTTCGCACTGATAACAAAAATAAGTTATTATTATGATATTCAACGAGTATTTTTTGTTATTCATTCTGTTATTTTGGCTGTTTATTCAGCCTGAATGATAACATATTCAGTGATCAAAAATGAGAACCTGGTAATAGAACTTGTTATCAATTTGGTATAATCCTTTGCTCGGGTACTTATTCAAATGTACTGTATTCCAAGGAATTCCGCTATCGGAAAGGGAAGGAGTTCTTAGAAGTCATTCTCTATGTAGGGACTGCTTCAGATTCGACATCAAGCTAAGGATTGTCAGTCTAAGTTCTCCTACCGACATTGCAAAAGCGTCATCATTCGCCAGTGTGTTTTAGACCTGCCAAGCGATAGTTATTTGAAGTCAACAGCGACATCGAAGCCAGAGAAATCCAATGGTTCACAGGGAAGATCAGGAGACGTCTACCTCGTTGCAGCACTTCAACCAACTCTAGTGTGCCTACGTTGCCACACGATGGCGGTTAACGCAAAGCTGTGGCTTACGGGTCAGCCCAGCATTCCCAGATACCTCTGGCGACTGCTATCGTAATCGTCTGAGGACAACAGTAGGCATCGTTATCCAGCACGCGCTTTGCTGGACTCAGGATCGGAAGAAGCTTACGGTGGATGCATTTATGTCCGAAGCGAGGATATTAATAGATGCATGCTAGTTCGCCTGTTTGCCCCAAAATCTAGAGTAGCGCCGTTATGTTGCCAGAGGGGTGCCAGCAGGGTAAACAATCCGACTTCCAATGACCGTGCATTTCTGGACGGATTCTACGTGCGTCTCACATTGAGCCGGACACCTTCCTCCGGGGACAGATGCGCAAAAGTATTCAGCGGTATTTACGGAAAGCTGGCAGTGGCGGCATGTTCCCCAGGAGTTCAGAATCCGGCCGATCTGACTTCTCGAGGAATTAAGCACCGCAGACCATTGCAGAGAATCGCTTCTGGTGGCATGTGGATCGGACCGGTCGATAGAAGGTCCGGAAGGATGGGACCGTAACAGTAGCCTCGCCAAAAACTGTCGCGGAATTTATAGATTGGTAAGTTGCGGAAGTTTTCCGCCGTATTCGGAGGTGATTCGACTGCCGCTATCTGGGCAACGCTTCGCGCAGCTTCTGCGAAAACCCATGGCCGAGAGAAGGGGTGTGACCTTTGTCGTCCGGTGACCTTAAAGAAGCTGAACGATCCATCCTACGGCAAGTGCAAAGGGCGTCACTCGCTGATGAATAGCGAGCCTGATCAGAAGGGAGTTCCAGTGTCGTAAAAGCTCAGCATTACGCTGGTTACATCCATACCTATCTTCAGATGGTCTGATTCGTCTGGGCGGTCGATTAGGACATTCGACAGAATCAGAGGACTTCAAACA
>JASCZW010008314.1:0-52449 GCA_034211315.2 Aedes japonicus | reverse complement strand
CTGATGCTTCATGGTCTTAGAAAATATTCATTCGAGAATGATTATAAATTGTGTTTTGAAGAAATATTATGTAGCTCATCAACTAGAACTAAAAAATGTTACCTCCGTGAATGCGAACGATGTCCAGGCTTTTCAGATTTTGAGAGTAGTTTAATAGACAAATTAGAAAAACCTGGTTTAGTTGAAATATCTTTTGAGCAATGGATTTCAACTGATAGATGTAGTTTGAGGTTATTTTTTGAGGTTTTGAAATTTTATTGAAAGAAAATCAGAAATATCTTGAAAACGGTTGCGTTTACGTGGTTTATCATTATTATCATTATTGTTTGTAATGATCTTCAAAACCATATTGTAACATCAAAATTTAATTATAAGAATGAATAACCAAAATTTGAAATATACACCAAAGTTCATTATTTGAAAAACTTTTTTATTATAAGAGCGTCCATCCTAGAGTTTTTTTTTAAAACGTGTCTTTTTTCCTCAAATTTCCATACAACAAATTAAAAAAATATTAAAAATATGTTTTTTTAGATATTTTATTTTTAGTAATTATTTTTGATTTTTATTGATGAAAAAAAAAATATTTTTTCTGTGTATATTTTTTTAAGAAAGGCTTTTTAGTTCCCTACAATTCCCTTATATAAAGTTTTTCTCTAAATGTAATGGTTTTTGAACTACGATTTTTCAAGTAAAATGTTGGAAAAAACACATACGCCCATCTCAAAAGTTACTCTTGAACCCAAATTATCTTAACACCAGTGGAATTTTTTTTTTCCAACGTACCGAACTCATGTGCCAAGTTTCATCCAAATCAATGATGATCGGGTATGATTTTTGGGATTTCCGGCACATTCTGGATGGAATCCCTCTCCTGTATTCTGTATTAACGGAACTTGAAAAAGAAAAAGAATTTGACTTATTAATAAAATGTTTGATCCACTCACACACATTACTCTTTGACCAAATTTTGATCGGAACACCCTTTATTTTGTTATCGGGCGTAGCTTTTTGCGTATTGTTTTGGTTGCCTTTTGTTCGCTGCGCGAGTGATCGAGTGAGCAAGAAAAGTTGTGGCTCGCCGGGTAAGATGGGTCGTAGGTGAGTGCATAATTAATTGTGATCCAAACTATTCGTTCGTCGGGCCACCCTAACTTGAAACAAATAAACCACTGTCCCATTTTTCAAGCGACTACAGCGCCATCCTTACTGTTGGTGTAGATAGGTCCAAGTTGGCTGTCAGGCGTTGAGATGAATTGACTTGTTTTCCTAATGAAATACCACTATCACACTCTGTTAGTGGCCCCAAGGATGCTATTACTGTTGGTTTAAATCGGTTCAAATCGGAATTCGGTACTAATATTCAAATATTTAGCTTGACAGCTCATCGTTAACCAAAACGAACCCTGCTGCTACCCAATCCTGTTATCCAAAATCCCAGTGATTTCTCGTGGAAGTGCAGTAGACTCCGCTGCTTCCAATGAAGCGAGTATCACATCAACATTTCCTACCCTTTCCTGCATTCGGAAGGGGCCGGCGCCGGGAGTGCCTTAGAGATGAGATCACCAGTTTTTACACATTGAAGATGTATGTTAGTCCCAAGCATCATCTGTTTGCTCTCTGTGTAATAACAGCTGATCTGGCAAAAACGGAATAGCAAACCTCGGGCGGTCAATCATGCTCATGCTCAAATTTTTGATTTTTTTTATGGATTTTTGACCACCCCTTCCCATAGAAAAGCCAACGAGGTTTATTAATGGGTCCTTAGTTATAAAGTGCAAATTATTCGTGATTTACATAAATTGATTGCCAATCCACGATGCAACTCATGGAGGCATCCCAAGTAACATTGTAAAAACCATCCTTAGCTTTATTAGGTTTTTTTTTTCAAGTTTTATGATAGCCCCTAGAAATCAATTTGATTTTATTATGACAGAAGGAGGTGCCACTAGGTTTCAAATTTTAGTCATGTTTATAATAACCTACACAGCTTCTTTACAACGATCTTCAAACCTTGTCTTCTAAAGTTCCTTTTACTCCTATCAAAGGTTTTATTTTGACTTTATGAACTCGTAAAATGCTGTTTTGAAATGCCGTTTCAGGACTCATTCAATTTATCTTACAATGGTCAATTGAAAAAGCATTTTAAAATAATTTTGCCTCCAGAGCGTTTCCAGATGAAATCAGCCGGAAAAAGTCAAAATCTTGCACGGCCCTCTCCGATTTCGATGAAACTTTGCACATGTCTTCGGAATTGGTGATGATGGATTTTCCGCCGGTTAAGGGAATTTTTTGACTCAAGACATTTTTTTCAAAAGGGCGTATGTGTTTTATCATGCGTATTTTTCAAAAAATCATAACTCGAAAACCGTTGGTTGTAATAAAATTGCGTCTGAGAAAAAGTTGTAGTTAATTAATTTGACTTTATGAAAAATAAATGTACACTGTTAAAAAAAATTTTTTTTTCTTCAGAAATATCAAAAATTAAACTTAAAAATCAATTAACAAATCTGTCCAACGTACGATTTTTATAAAAAAAAATTCAAAAAGGCTTTGAGTAATAAGAAACAGAAAAAAAGTTGTTTTACGATGGAGCAACTTAAGATAAAAAAGTTCTTAGAAGTAAGAAAAATTCAGTTTTTTTCTAATTTGTTGTTTTTGCATAAATAACCATATTTTAATAATATAATACGATTTTTCTAGTGATTCTGAACAAAAACGCTATTTGTGAGCAACATTCTATATGTACCCGTTTTCGAGATAATTTGAAAGTAATGTCGAAAAAATGGCTTTTTCCATGAAAATATCCCTTTTTCAAAAGTTAGTCATAAAAAATTGTACATAAAATTTTCAACAACTATCATTTTGACACCAAGAAGATTGAACATCTTCTTAATTAACGAAATTAACGAATCTTAATTACCAAATAAAAATTTTGAGTTTTTTTTTGTTCGTACATGATTTATTTATTTTTTCTACTATTTTAAAAAAAAATTGTATTTACATTTCTACAAACACTAATTCCTAACATTCCTATAAATATTATGAAAACTCAGTATTTCATCAGTTGAAAATATTTTCGCTGCGATTTTGTTATCTGCAACAGGAATGAAGGAGTGATATTTCTGTGTACCAGGAATCATTTTTGTTTGTTGATAACTACCACCCCATTCTGCAGCTCCCTCTTCATATTCTTCTTGTGAAACATAGCAAAATGATATTTTTGTGAAATTTTCTTGATTTCTCTTAATAGCCCAATCATACAAAGTTTTCGCACTTGTTATTGGATGTTCATGTTGTTTGGCCAAGCTTGCTCTTGTTGCCATTCGTTTTAATGTGCCGCCAATTGCATCACATGGTCCCTTACCATGTGAAGTTGCGAAAAAATGCCACTCAGAATCAATGTTATATTTCTCTTTAAACTTGCAGAGGCTTGCAATTTTTTTTCTATTTTTGTATTGGAAAGCAGCCCCATCAGACATAAAAATGGCCTTTATTATATTCATTAGGTGATTTAAATACGTTAGTAATTAAGAAATAAATACTTGTACCGCAATTGCATCATGTCTTAGAACTTCTAATAATACAACAAAACTTAGATTTTTAAGCATTCCTGACTCCATATAATAAATAACAAACGGATGAATTGTAGCCTGATCATTGTTCCAATGATGACTTTGAACAGCATCCTGAAGTACAAATGAATAATTCTCTGCAAAATCGCAAATAATAACTACTTCTCCTTCTTTTAATGAAGACTTTGTATCTTTTAAAAATTTAGATTGCTTTGTTTTTAAATAATCATGAGTTAATAGTTTTTCTAATTTCTCGCTAAAATATTCAACAAATTCATCGACAGGTTTTAATAGCGTTTCTAAATTACATCTATCAGTTGTAATCCATTGTTCGAACGATATCTCAGACAAGTTATGTTTCTCAAGTTTTTTTTTTAAATCTTATCTCAAATTCTGACAGCGTGGGACAATTTTCGCATTCACGGAGGTAACAATGTTTTGATCTTGATGATGAATTACACAATAACTTCTCAAAATGTTGATTACAATCAGTGTTGAATGAATATTTTTTTAAACTGTGAAGCATTAAATCAATATTTCCGTGCATTGCGCAAACACAAACGTTGTGAGAACCTGAAGCATTTAGCAATTTACAATGTTTTGGTCGTAATGCTGCAAAAGTACTAAATCCAATTTTATGTTCACTGACTTCTTTAAATCGAGTGAAAGTTTCTCTAAGTGATAGTGTTTGTAAAAATGTAAATACAATTTTTCTTTAAAATAGTAGAAAAAATAAATAAATCATGCATGAACAAAAAAAAAATTTATTTGGTAATTAAGATTCGTTAATTTCGTTAATTAAGAAGATGTTCAATCTTCTTGGTGTCAAAATGATAGTTGTTGAAAATTTTATGTACAATTTGAAAAAAATACTTTTGAAGATGGACAATCATGACTAACTTTTGAAAAAGGGATATTTTCATGGAAAAAGCCATTTTTTCGACATTACTTTCAAATTATCTCGAAAACGGGTACATATAGAATGTTGCTCACCAAGAGCATTTTTGTTTAGAATCATTAGAAAAATCATATTATATTATTAAAATATACTTATTTATGCAAAAACAACAAATTAGAAAAACACTGAATTTTTCTTACTTCTAAGAACTTTTTTATCTTAAGTTGCTCCATCGTAAAACAACTTTTATTCTGTTTCTTATTACTCAAAGCCTTTTTGAATTTTTTTTTATAAAAATCGTACGTTGGACAGATTTGCTAATTGATTTTTAAGTTTAATTTTTGATATTTCTGAAGAAAAAAAATTTTTTTTTACAGTGTACATTTTTTTTTCATAAAGTCAAATTAATTAACTACAACTTTTTCTCAGACGCAATTTTATTACAACCAACGGTTTTCGAGTTATGGTTTTTTGAAAAATACGCATGACAGAACACATACGCCTTTTTGAAAAATTTGTCTTGAGTCAAAAATGTCCTTAACCGGCGGAAAACCCATCGTCACCAATTCCAAAGACATATGCAAATTTTCATCCAAATCGGAGAGGGTCGAGTTCAGTCAATTGCTCATTTGGCAGAGAAATGCTCTTCAGTAAATGCATTAAATGGCTAATTGGCATCGATGAAGGTGACCAAATGACCAAATAGTTTTATAGTAGCCATTGCGAAGATAAATTTGCTTTTTGGCAAAACTGTGATTTCTTCCAATCACCATATTGACATAGAAGAAATTATTGAAATGTGGAAATACACCAAATTTTAAATGTTATGCAAATGAACTGTAGAAAAGAGACCAATTTCGGCATTCTTTTGAATAACCTTATTGAATTCCATAATTTTCCAGGAAATTCATGATTATTTTATCGAATATATTTCTTTCAATTTTGTTGATGTAAACTCGCATAATCTCCGAGGCGCATTTATTTTCAGCTCTTATCGTGTCAATATTCACCATAAAATTAAATGCGCATATGATTTGGAGCATGACATGCTATGCAAAACTCGATTTGTTTTGGATACTTTGCACTCAAACAAAATTTTCCACAACAATAGAAATTTTTCTTAGATATTATTTACCGTTAAATGAATCAGGACAGAGAATTGAACAAAGCAGCCCAACAAAAACCAACCACGATATCACCATGATGTTTGACAGCTGTGGCCATTTTCCCTATGCTGGTTTTGATGGTAGCCAATAGGTTTTATGAAGGTTCTCAAGTGGTCATAACATCTTTCACTAGAACATTTTCAAAATCTTTATGGTTTTGTAAAGGTGTTATACATTTGTTTGCACAACCGTCTATAGAGTGGGCAACTTTGTACACATTTTGGCCTTAAAGATGCATAGAGCAGGTGTTGGTTGAAAAAACAGCTTTGAACGTAGTTTTATCAACAAAGCCGGGAGGAGTGCTACACGGCTGGAATAAAACCAAAATTGTTACTTTGGATAGTCTCACGTATAAGTTTTTGGAATCTGAGTTGTTTTTTCGAACAATGCATGAGTATATCTCAGTTTCAGTCTTTTGAGCACTTAGCATTTATTGCGGGTGTAATATAGGTTCAGGAAAATCAACAAGCTTTTCTTAATTAATGTAACCAATATCGAACTAACCAAGTGTCATTGCCTTAAACCATAAGTATACCAATAACACCATGGTCACTTTGAAAATAAAAATAAAATCGTCTTTCAATTACCTTAACAGCTCTGATTCCTGCAACAATTTGGTCACCTGAAACTCAAGTTCTATTTCTCTAGTATCCACTGTAATTCCAGCGTCCATTCGTTCCCCTTCTCAATTGGGATCACTATTTTTTTACTTCGTGTTTGGGATCACTATAATTATGTTTTTAATTTCCAATAATTGCAAACGAGCATTTGACACTTCCTAAATATTATTATTAGTTTCCGTGGGATTTAACCACGACCAAACACCATCCCACACATACATTCAACCGCATAGAAACCACAGGAACCACCTTTTTTTTTCCAGAACCATTGTTGTTTACAGAAAAGGTTTCCATCAAACTTAATTACTTTCACATCAGTTCCCTACTAACAACGTCCACCTGCATGTGCCGCCAGCTGCTCGGGGTGCGATCGAACGTGGATGTTGAATTTTGCCAGCATCGCGTCATATATGCACATCATTAATGTTGTTTGCATACTCATCAAAAACACTCACCGAAGCCGGTTGCCGAAGTCATTTCACTCACACTCCAGATCCTAACCACGTTATTGAGCGCAATTTTTATGCATTATTTGCAAACCACGTACCGAACTCTCACCCTTCTCTCTGCGCTTTGCGTGCACTCAAAGCTGATTTAATCGAATTTCCGCCGAGCCACGTGTCGATGGGAAGTTGTTGCAGTGGCGATTCCTGTCCACTAGTTATAATATGTCAGATTTTCTCTGCACCCAAAACTCACCCCGACGGTAATTATGGTCTTCTCGGAAGTTGAAACGAATCAATTTCCCAAAAATTTATCGAATGCCTAACAAAGCTGCAAGACACGTCCGAAAACAGCACTTTCCACTCAACGCACACCAAATACGATCAATTCCACCACTTTTCACCCGAACGGTTGCACATCTGTTGCTAATCAACCCCGGCTTTCGCAAGACGAGTCCCAGTTCACTCACTGGCCTTCCGAAAATCGAATCGAAGGAGATAAAACCGTTGGAATATTTCAATCTCCCCTCGGAACGATCAACAGCAACAGCAAAGCTCACAGAAATCGAACTGCTTCGAACGGTAGTCGGCGTGCGACTGACGAGCGAGGAAAAGCCGCTCCAGGAATGGCGGTGGTTGTGGGAAAACTTACCGACCCGAACGGAAAAGCCGAAGCACAGCTCTATCCATTCGAAGGCAAGCCAAAAGTGAAAGTCAAGTCTGGGGGCCTTCCACCACCCAAGCCCACCCACCGCACCGCCACCAGTAAGTCAGCGCTGAACTGCGGGGATGAAAGGAAATTTAGTTGAGACTGCCGCCGCCGCTGCATTCTTCTCGGTACAAGGAGGATTGATGCTAAGCTGATGCGTGCTGATTAGGGGATATTGTTCCCATGTTCGGGGAAGGGGAATGGGGGGAATGCATAATCAGAACTCAGATTTCGTTCCGTGAACTATTAACGGTTTGAACTAGATGGATTGGCTTGTGGTGGTTCGTGGAATTTGGAGGAGGCTGTTTTTCTTAGGATGTCTAAAATTTCTCGCAAATACGTAGAACAGGAAGTTCACTTTAGATTGCCATCGTGTCATGGAGTGTGATGTTAATGTGATGGTTGATGGTCTATTCTTGGATGTTCGCGGTTTTCAGAAGAGAAAATTGTCTTAATTCGATGTCATGGTGAGGTTCGAGACAAACGGCTGTTTTGTACTTGCAAAGGTTATGAACCAGTCCAGCTCATTGGGTTGTTTCAAAATAAGGGAAAACATATCACATTTAACCAAGATTTGTTTCCAAACAGTAACTGAAGAAAATAAGAAGAAAACGGTTTCACAGCTTCGATGAATAAATTTGAATAAACGAATTTGAAGACAAATGTCAGCATATCACAAAAGATCTGATGCAAGAATTTGAGAACCGTGTCAAGATAAATTTAAAGAAGTTTCCATAACGGGTGGCCAATACATAATGGGAATGACTTCAAAACTTTTCAATCAGAACAATAATGCGTTCAGATAGATATCACCTTATGTGAATGACTCCTTACAATATTCAAAAAAATTTCACACATTCACTTTCACTCCAACATGTTCAGTTGTTTATAGCATGCAAGCACTGCGGGCGCCCATTGTACATTTTTTTCAAGCGAACAGAGATTGTTGCGCTAGGCGTTACGACCGTGTATTGGACTGCCTAGTTCTTCCGAAGGTAACGGTGAACCTTCCAACAGTCGTCGTCAATATGGGCTCATGGACTCTACCAAGTGGGATTCAACTAGCGGATCCCATGTTCTTCGAACCGAATGTAAAGGGTGTATTCGATAAAAATGGCACACACATATATACTCATCAAAAATAAAATGATTATCGGATTTTCTTGAAATTTTCAGGGAATGAAGAACTACTAATGAGTTTTGATTTACAACATTTGTTTTATTCAATTTCGTCTCCCATCCCGAATGCCCGCACCCTCCTTTACACTCCACCCATCAAATTTTGTACAACCGATTTTCCCAGTGTTTTTGTTGTTTTTACCCAAATTTTCTTCAATTCTAGCTCTGTTTTCATAGTTTTGGGATGTTTGCGAAGTTCCGTTTTCATAATTGCCCAGAATTTTTCAATTGGACGAAGTTCCGGTGAATTTGGTGGGTTCATATCCTTTGGCACAAAATTGACTCCGTTGGCTCGGTACCACTCCAATACGTTTCGAGCGTAGTGGCAGGATGCTAGATCAGGCCAAAACAGAGTTGATCCTTTGTGCTTCTTAATGAATGTGAGGGCCCAGACATAGAATTTTGTACAAGCCATGATTTTACACCATTGCCAAATCCACCAACATTAGTAGAAATTGAAAACATACTTTATGCAACTAGTAATGGGAAATCACCAGGTTCAGATCGAATATTTATGGAGTACATTAAGTACGCGGATCAAAATTCTATAAAAAGTGTTGGCCATCCCTAGTTGGCTGCGCATCTCCACTATCCAGAAGGCCCCTCGGTTGATCGAGCAAGAAGAGCGTGAACAGCTCTTATGCGATCGTTTGTGACGTTTCCCTGACAACGAAAATTTGGTAGCAGTATGTCTGTCATCGGCCGAAAGCAGAACAAAGGTGATTCAAAGTGTATAGAATTAGTGGCGATCAGTAGTGGCAAATTAACTAATACATAAACTTAATGCAAACTATTATTTACGCTAAGTGAGTATATTAAACTAAAACCAGCAGTGAAATTATAACTATCCTAATTCTAAGGCCTTACTTCTCTAGAGGGGTTTAAGATCTACGCGAAGTCCAACCTAAATCTTAGCCTAGAGAATCCAGAATCGTGGTAAGCAACAGCAAAACAATAGAATTTCTTCTTATCTAATGGTAAAGTAATTATTTACAGCTAATAAACAACCTGTTCTTAAAACTACTTATATTAAAAAACATACAGTAAGGGGACTAAACGTAAGTAAACATGCAACATAAACATATACAATACAATGAGCTAAACTTACATCTAAAACCTACACCTCCACCAATTGATCCACGACTTAAAATTCAATTTAGAATTACACGCACTTATAACGGTGTCCACTAAATAATGAGAACGAAAAAGAATGGGTCAGAAAAAATACCAGTGAAGTTTTGTTCAAACTGATTTATTTTATTAAAAGGGCTCAACTTAAATCTTCAAACTAAGTTTAGTGAATATTGTCATATGGTCCGTGGTCCGCCAGTGGCGCAGCTTAGTCGTTATGCTGGAACATGACCGTTGGACGGCAGCCACATCGATTTTTCGGATGCAGCTTTTGATCCTGTTGGTAAGTTCTTGGTGTTCTTGGCCTTCCAATTATCCTTGTATACCATGGAGCTCAAAAGACCGAAGAAATCCTCGATAGGACGGCACTGTGGCAAATTTGTCGGATTCCGGTCTTTTGGGACATATGGTATATTTTGGCTCTCCAAAAACGTTAGCGTTTTTTTGCGTAGTGCGATGATGCCTTGTCCGGCCAAAACACGTATTTGCCATCCGAGTGATGTTGTTTAAGAAATGGGATGAGTATTTTTCTGCAAACACTCTCTTTGGTACACCTCCTGGTTGATGGCCAAAAGCTTGGTTTGAACCACGGCTTCGAAATACCTCTTATCGGATATTACGATGTATAACATAACCTTCGATTCAAATTTGTGCTTGAACTTATACATTACTTTTGGAGGAGTAGTAGATTTGTCCTTAGTGTAGAATCGGTCGTTTCCCGGTATCTGAGACTTCGAAAGAGGAAAGTAGCTTTCGTCGTCCAGAACGAAGATTTTCCGCCGTAATTCCGAGTCATCCAGCGGCATTGGGATTTCACGGTTTGAATCTGCTCATCTGTGTACTCTGGGATCTGGTTTTCTTTCTACACACTATTCCTTCTTTCTTTAGCGTCTTGCAGATGAGGTGACTTCGAACAATGGAACTTTCGGGCTGCTTCCCGTTGACTTACCGAATCCTTGTTGTTGAACAGTGCTGCGCAGCGAGCGGAGCGTTTTCTCATTCATTATTTTCGCTGGACGGCCGCAACCTTTCTTCCGGGTTACTCCTCATGCATGCCAGGATACGGTACTACGGTGGATACCGGAACTTTTCACGACAAAAAATGGTCCACCGTGTATTTTTTCCACGATCTTCGTTCGCTTGAAAGAATTGTACAACGCGCGCGCAGTTCTTCCTGTTTCGACGGCATGCTGAACACGACTGAACATAGTTAGAGTGAAATAAGAGTGTATGAAAATTTTCTGGAGAGTGCAACGATTCATTCATCTAAAGTGACATTTCTATGCGGCCGTTTTTGTTCTGATGGAAAAGTATTGAAATCATTCTCATTTTTAGTGGACACCCGTTATCTATAGACGATACACAAGTAAACTTATAATCAATCTAAAAATATGTAACTATTTACAGGAAAATTATAATATCTATATGAAACCCTCAAGACCGGGTTTGGATATTATTATTACGGAAGAAACCCCCTATCCGTTTGTTGCCATTCGTAACAAAAAGATTAGCAGAAATATTACAGGAAGCCTATATTAGGAACGAAATACCTCTCGCATGGAAGAAAACAACGCAAATCCCTATTCCCAAGAAAGCAGGAGCTTCGGAAAAATATCATTTCAGAAGAAACTCTATGTGTAATGTAGCTTACAAAACTTATGCTAAGTGGATAGCTCAACAGCTAAGGAAATATGCAGGTGAGCCAGGATTGCACCAAGCAGCTTTCACGGCAGAAAGATCTACTGATGATCATATATTCGTAGCTAGACGTCTGATGGAAGAGTATTGGAATGCAGGTCAGGATCTTTACATATTAGCTCTAGATATTAGCAAAGCCTTCGATAACATTAAATTACAATGTTTAGGTGAAGTTTTGGCTAAAATTGGAGTTCCATCGAGACTGAATGATAGAGTGTTATCGTGTGTTAAAGATGAGGTTACAAGAGTTCTATGGCAGAACCAATTTTCCAAAGAAGTAAAGAGAGGAAAAGGAATAAAACAGGGATGCCCACTTTCACCTCTGCTGTTTAATTACATAATACAAGATGTTTTGAGCAAAGTTGTTTTGAAAATTCCAGGATTAAAATTGTTGGATATTAACCAATTTAAGCTTCCCTTGTTACTTGTATTTGCGGATGATATCCTAATTATAACGAAAACTAAAGCAGAGTTGGAAGAGATACTGAAAGAACTAGAAAGCCAGCTCAAAACTGTAGGACTAGAGATAAACTGCAAAAAGAGCCAGGTTTTAATTAGATATCCAGCAATGCGCTAGACAGAGAGATATGAAGTTTAACGCGAGAAAGCTTCTAGATGGTAAAACTATTAATAGAAGAATTAGAGTAGGTCGCCTCAGTTACTTTGGACATGCCTTACGCAGGGATAAGAACCACCCATTAAAGCTAGCTTACAACTTAAATTTTGAAAAGAAGAAAGAAGGCCGACCTAGTATTACTTGGAAAAAATCGTTAGAACAAGAACACGGATAGAAACAGTTTTGAAGTGCTCTCGAAAGATAGAGAAAAAATGAAAAGAACATTAAAAAAAGTTTATAATAATGAAAAGAGCGAAATTTCGGACGGAGAATCATCCAATGAGAATAATAAGGGAAAGAAGTATAAACATTGGAAGCAACATAAATAAATAAATACGAAATTAAATGTGATGTGATAGCAGCGACAGGGTAAAAGTGGGATAGAGGAACAGGGCATCTCCGCAAATAAATAATCGACAGTCGTAAATTGCTAAATTAAAATTGTGATCACATGTTCAAATAACAATGCATAATAAATAAAGAAATTAATAAAAAAAAAAATGAAAAATTTACCAATTGACAGGTAAGTAGGTAGACCAGGGAAGGTAAGATTATTATAAAGAAAAATACTCGACATTATTATATGAACATCACTATATTATACATCAAATAAAAAGGGTTGGGAAGGGTCCATCAGAGCACCGGATTGAAGCGATTTGGACGGGGAGAGTGGAATTGCAAACTCCCTGTCATTAACATTTCGTGAATTGATGGCAAGCTCTTCTACCCACTCATTGGGAAGTCCTCACGTTTGATGGCTTGTTCGACATTAGGTTGTAGGATTTTAGCATTGGAACGAGATTCTCATTATCCCGCGGATTACGCGTAAGTGCCTCTGCTTACGGGTCCGCCCATCCGTTTTTGGCCCTTCAGACAGTGTTAAATTGACTAAAGGGTGATACGGTCTAAATTTGGTCAAGGGAAAACGCGTGTAAATCGGTGAAATCGTTTATTTAAAAAACCAAATTAAATTTCTTTTTCAAGTTCAATTAGTATAAAATTCAGGAAAAATATTCAGTTAGGCTTCCGCTTTTCCAAATCCGAATTGCCGGGCCTTACGCTTGACCCCTGCCATCAGATTTTGTACAGCCACCTTGTCCACCTTCTTCGCCGCAGAAAGACAGTTTGCCTTGAACTGCTGCTCGTCCTTAGCAGTATTTTTGATCTTCTTTAGGTTCCGCTTGACAATAGCCCAGTATTTCTCAATCGGGCGGAGCTCTGGCGTGTTGGGAGGGTTCTTGTCCTTGGGAACCACCTGCACGTTGTTGGCGGCGTACCACTCCATGGCCTTTTTAACCGTAATGGCAAGATGCCAAATCCGGCCAAAACAGTACGGAACAACCGTGTTTCTTCAGGAAAGGCAGCAGACGTTTATTCAAACACTCTTTCACGTAAATTTCTTGGTTGACAGTCCCGGAAGCTATGAAAATGCTGCTTTTCAAGCCACAGGTACAGATGGCTTGCCAAACCAGATATTTCTTTGCGAACTTTGACAGTTTCGTGTGCTACCTTTCCCCTTCCTTTTGCCGTATAAAACTCCTGTCCCGGAAGCTGCTTGTAGTCGGCTTTGACGTAGGTTTCGTCGTCCATTACCACGCAGTCAAACTTCGTCAGCATCGTCGTGTACAGCCTCTGGGATCGCGCTTTGGCCGTCGTATTTTGTTTATCATCGCGATTTGGAGTCACTACCTTCTTGTAAGTCGATAGTCCGGCTCGTTTTTGGCTCGATGCACGGTTGTAGACGATACACCCAGCTTATTTGCGGCATCTCGGAGAGATAGGTTAGGGTTTCGCTTGAAACTACCGGCAACTCTCTTTGTCGTCTCAGCGGCTTCCGGTTTTCGATTTCCCCCGATCCAGACTTCCTGGCTGTCGACAAACGTCCCCAAACACTTTAATTACATTTGTAACGGTTGATTTGGCAACTTTTAGCGATTTTGCCAACTTTGCGTGCGAGTAGCTCGGATTTTCGCGATGCGCGAGCAAAATTTTGATACGCTGCTCTTCTTGCTTGGACGGCATTTTGACAACTGAAGAGTGAATTCCAAAATCAAAATAGGAGCAACATTCTACACACACACACCTTCAAAATGAGGGGTGTTCAGGTTTTTTAAATGCAAAATTGAAAGAAATACGTCAAGTTGATATTGACCAAATTTTGACCGTATCGCCCTTTACAGGCAGATGTCGAACTTGATCAAATCATTCGTAGAGGACGATCCACTGTCTTATGGCTGTGCCTGCAACGATGAGTGGTATCTTTTACATACATACATACATACAATACGATTTAAAAGTTACAGAAGATTTTCTGTGAGCCATTTTTATCGAATACACCCTTTAGTGGATCTCGTGCTCGGTATCAAATGCTTTTTCGACTTCTTCGAAACAGGACGGAGAATTTTACTGGAGGAACATCTTCCTATCTACTAAAAACTACTAAAATTGTTCTTATTTATCCATTCTTTGTCTTATATACTAATTTTACAAATTAAGTGTTTTAGCCCATTAGGCTCTTCAGCTTTGTTTTATGTTTTGTGTGTTTTGGGTGTTAAGTGAGTTTTGTGTTTAATTATTTTTTTCAGAAGTCGAGTTATTAGTACGAGACACTGAAGAAGTCTGCACATTGTAGACGAAATACGCGTATCTGTCGAAGATAAGCAAAGGTAGTTGGAATTAAATGGAAGATACTAATTTTTCTTCTAATTTCTAGTTACAGGTATTCCACTAAACAGCTCAAACCCTCTAGGATTCATATTTTTTTTAGTTCAGCCCTTGGGGCATTGTTTGTTAAAATTTCATAACCTACCTGATCTACAACTAGAACTACAATTTGAAAATACTAGGGGTGGGGAACCAGATTCCGGATGATCTGGTGATCCGATGTCAGGCAGCGTGCCCTGTACCGATTGATAGACTCACTAAAGCCTTCGCCGAGCATTTTTATCTCGGCCAGACGGTGGACCTCAGATGTTCTTGTCCTCGGACAGGTGTTCAAGATCATCCTGAGGAACTTATTTTGGACACACTGAAGTTTCAGGTGATGTGTTTTAGCGCAACTCTCCCAGATTGGCATGCCGTACTCGATGACTGAAAGTATGATTTGCTTGTAGACAGCAAGCTTGTTTTTCAGGGATAATGTAGACCTTCTGTTGATCAATGGGTACAGTTGCTTCAACAGAACGTTACACTTTGCGACAGTTTTGTAAACCTGTTCCCTGAAAATAAGCCTGCTGTCTATTGTAACGCCAAGATAGACAGCTGATTTGGTCCATTCCACCGTTGTATTGTTCAGGCTTATTGTACAATTCTCAGGCGGGACAAGTCTGGAAGAATTTGAGTGTGGGAAGAGGATGACCTGGGTCTTCGCCGCGTTGATGCAGATCTTCCAATCGGTGAAGTATTCAGACAGAACAGTCAGGTTTCGCTGCAGTTTCGCTGTGGGCGCTCTTATTACCCTACCATTGTGGACGACTGCGGTATCATCGGCGAACAACGACAGAGATCCATTTTAAGGGAGCGGGGGTATGTCCAAGGTGAATAGATTGAACAGAAGAGGACCTAGTATACTTCCCTGCGGAACACCTGCGGAAATCTCCTGTGCATCGGAAACTGCACTTCAGATCTCTGTCAGATAATTTTTGATTATCTTCACCAGAAAGATGAGAAGATTGTATTGATGCAGCTTGTAAACCAAGCCATCATGCCACACGTTATCAAAGGCCTTCTCGATGTCGAGAAGTGCCATGGCAGATGATTTGTTCCGTCTGAGGATGTTGGTGACTCGATTGAGTTGGTGAATTGTCGACCGACCACGTCGGAAGCCAAAATGTTCGTCGAGCAAGATGTTAAGCTCGTCGACAGATGAAAGAAGACGACGGTGGATCGCTTTCTCAAACAGCTTGGATAATCCTGAGAGAAGGCTGATGGGCCTATAGCTCTTGGAACATGAAGGATCATTCCCAGGTTTCTGGATGGAGATGACTTTGATGGTTATAGAACTGGGGGCTCAGTTGCTTGAGCTCCAAGTTCAAGATATTATCGAAACCTGGGGCCTTCATGTTCTTTGAGCATTTGATATAAGCCAACAACTCGTCAGCTGAGATCTCCAACTCCTCTGTGAAGTCGTTGGGGCTTAGATGGATGTTAGTAATAAGCGCGCTAACGGCAGCTTCATGTGGACTGACGATGTTTTGTCCGAGATTATGGGAGCTGACGAAGTATTGACTTATCTCAGCAGCCTTTTCTGCAGGAGTTATCAATCGATCCTTAGAGCCATTGCTGTCTAGTGGGATCAACGGTGGAATGGGCCTTGGCTTAGTTTTTAAAATTTTGGTCAACTTCCAGAACGGCTTTGCACAATCTGGGAGAGAGCGGATCTTGTCGGCAAAATTGTTATTCCTAAGGCCCACCATTCTGGCCTTAATAATTTTTGTCTCTCAATTGAGTGCTAACGGCACAGCAGTGTGCAGTTTTATAGCTGAGTGGTGACGACTGCTACGCTGTGATTGGCTATTGCCATTTCTCCTCTTCTTTATTCAGGTCGCATTGCGGACTGAACACTTATTGTTACTTTGTTTAGTACAAAAAATTACAGTTACAGCTGTAGATTTTAAGTTTTGAACTCCAGGATAGTTTGGGTAACCTAGATCATAAGAAGATGATCCCATGGTTTCTGTTTTTCTTTCAAGATATCCAATGAAAATGTTTCAATACATAATCAGAAATCCAAGCTTTAGATAGCCCAGACAGTTTTTGTTACAACTGTACACTGATAGGCAAAATAAAGTGCCCACCTCTTCGTTTTTTCAATTTCTCTCATTTACTTGGTTCAAATCAAAGTAAACACAGTGTAGTTTTTTTTCTTATTTTATTTTTTATATTCTTTTTAAGTTTCACTTATGGAATACTGAAAAAAAGGAGTTTTACTTAAAGAAAAAAAAATCAATTTGTGTTGAAAAAAAAAACAGTGGCAAAATAAAGTGCCCACTACAAAAATCGATATGTTTTCGATAAGTTTCCATTGTAAGACCCCTCGATTGTTTATGTTTTGATATTTTGACATGTTTTGAAGCAAACGGCGCATCCTGGTGCATTTGTATACGTGATCGCATTTGATTCAATTGAAAAAAATGGAGAACGCAGTGCTTTCGAAAGCAATTCCCTTGTGTATCCGAAAATTGGTCATTCGTGATGTGCAAAACGGTGAATCGCACCGGGCTGTCGCTAAGAAGTACAGTATCAGTAAGGCAGCGGTTGGCAAAATTCTTCTGAAGCTTAAAACGTTTGGATCAGTGGTGGATCGCCCTGGCAGAGGCAGGAAGCGGAAAACGGATGCGAGAACGGACACCAAGATCATGCGTGAAGTCAAGAAGAACCCGAAGGTAACTGTCCGCGAGATCCAGGAAACCCTTCAGTTATCAGTTTCCGGTCGAACTGTTCATCGCCGTCTCGTAGCACAGGGGTTGAATAGCAAACTTGCCCGGAAGCGCCCATTTATCAGCAAGGCAAACAAAGCCAAACGGCTTAAGTTTGCTAAGGAGCATGCCGATAAGCCCCTAGAGTTCTGGAAAACGGTTCTCTGGACGGACGAATCAAAATTCGAGCTGTTTAACGAAAGCGGCGGGTTCGTGTTTGGTGCAGATCGGGAGACGAGCTTCAGGAGCGCCACATCCAAGACATGATGAAGCATGGAGGAGGAAATGTTATGGTCTGGGGGTGTTTTTTGTGGGGTGGAGTAGGAAGCATTGTGAAAATCGACGGGATAATGACGGCAGATTCTTACATCAACACCCTGCGAGAAAATCTGGAGGTTTCGCTGATCCAGACGGGCCTTGAAGAGAAGTTCGTATTCCAGCAGGACAACGATCCGAAGCATACTGCCAAGAAGACCAAGTCTTTCTTCCGGTCTTGTCGGATCAAACCGCTGGAATGGCCTCCACAAAGCCCGGACCTCATTCCTATCGAGAATTTGTGGGCGATTCTCGATGCCAGGGTTGACAAAACTGGTGTTACCAATAAAAATAACTATTTTGAAGCCCTTGAGCGTGCCTGGGAAGAGCTAGATCCACAGCTCCTAAAGAACCTGGTCGAGAGCATATCGAAGCGCCTGCAGGAGGTCCGGAAACCTGTTCCGGAAAGACAGGTTCGTGGACAAATCATCAGATCGCCACAAAACGTTGAGATATTCCCTACTGTAGAAATTTTATAAGTTTTGATCCCCATGTTGCCAGGGTTTCGTTCTGAATGTAATCATGGCCACCCTAGGCCCCATGGGAACCTGTAACAGAGTGGCCGATGCAGAAACAAGTCGGCATATGGCCCACAATGGAATAGAAATAGTATCTACGAATTATTCCAAAGATGTTGACATCCATTCCCGGAAATGCAATAGCTGTTTCCAAATAGTGTCTCCGTACCGGAACCACAGCCCTGGTAACCCGGATTTACGGAAACCAGATGAATTCAAATGCTCATTGCCGATAATGTCCCGAAAGCGAACGAGTTTTTGAAACTAACGAGTTATAATCATTTGAATTTGGTGGGTACACTGAAAATTTATTTTCGTAAACTAGCTCTCACTCGTTTCGTTCGCTGCTTCGCTTCGGTCGTAGTCATAAATGCTCGTGTTTCTGCTGGGATGATGGGAAGCATTAATTTATCCCAAAATAGAAATGAAAGCGCTGTCGATAGTTAGAACCTCACGCACAATAATCAAGTAGCTTCTTACGGGTCAACATAGCCTAAAGGGTGATACGGTCAAAATTTGGTCAAGGGAAAACGCGTGTAAATCGGTGAAATCGTTTATTTAAAAAATCAAATTAAATTTCTTTTTCAAGTTCAATTAGTATAAAATTCAGCAAAATTATTCAGTTAGGCTTCCGCTTTTCCAAATCCGAATTGCCGGGCCTTACGCTTGACCCCTGCCATCAGATTTTGTACAGCCACCTTGTCCACCTTCTTCGCCGCAGAAAGCCAGTTTGCCTTGAACTGCTGCTCGTCCTTAGCAGTTTTTGGTCTTCTTTAGGTTCCGCTTGACAATAGCCCAGTATTTCTCAATTGGGCGGAGCTCTGGCGTGTTGGGAGGGTTCTTGTCGCCTGGGAACCACCTGCACGTTGTTGGCGGCGTACCACTCCATGGCCTTTTTACCGTAATGGCAAGATGCCAAATCCGGCCAAAACAGTACGGAACAACCGTGTTTCTTCAGGAGTCACTCAGCAGACGTTTATTCAAACACTCTTTCACGTAAATTTCTTGGTTGACAGTCCCGGAAGCTATGAAAATGCTGCTTTTCAAGCCACAGGTACAGATGGCTTGCCAAACCAGATATTTCTTTGCGAACTTTGACAGTTTCGTGTGCTTGAAAATATCTGCTACCTTTCCCCTTCCTTTTGCCGTATAAAACTCCTGTCCCGGAAGCTGCTTGTAGTCGGCTTTGACGTAGGTTTCGTCGTCCATTACCACGCAGTCAAACTTCGTCAGCATCGTCGTGTACAGCCTCCGGGATCGCGCTTTGGCCGTCGTATTTTGTTTATCATCGCGATTTGGAGTCACTACCTTCTTGTAAGTCGATAGTCCGGCTCGTTTTTTGGCTCGATGCACGGTTGTAGACGATACACCCAGCTTATTTGCGGCATCTCGGAGAGATAGGTTAGGGTTTCGCTTGACACTACCGGCAACTCTCTTTGTCGTCTCAGCGGCTTCCGGTTTTCGATTTCCCCGATCCAGACTTCCTGGCTGTCGACAAACGTTCCCCAAACACTTTAATTACATTTGTAACGGTTGATTTGGCAACTTTTAGCGATTTTGCCAACTTTGCGTGCGAGTAGCTCGGATTTTCGCGATGCGCGAGCAAAATTTTGCTACGCTGCTCTTCTTGCTTGGACGGCATTTTGACAACTGAAGAGTGAATTCCAAAATCAAATAGGAGCAACATTCTACACACACACCTTCAAAATGAGGGGTGTTCAGGTTTTTTAAATGCAAAATTGAAAGAAATACGTCAAGTTGATATTGACCAAATTTTGACCGTATCGCCCTTTAGTTAGATCAACCACGCACTCAATAACAGCTCTCCCTGAAAATGCAGGATCGAATCCCATCCCAAGTAACATTGCCAAAACCATCCAGCTTTATTAACTTTTACTAAAGTTTTATGAAAGCCACTAGAAATCAATTCGGTTTTATTATGGCAGCAAGAGATGCCAATAGGTTTCAAAATTTAGTCAGGTTTGTGAGAACGATCATACAACGCTTCTTTACAACGATCTTAAAACCTTGACTTCTAAAATTCCTTTTACTCCTATCAAACGTTTTATTTTGACTTTGTTAACTCATAATATGCTGTTTTGAAATGCCGCTTTGGGACTCATTCATATTATCTTATTATGGTCAGTTGAAAAAGCATTTTAAAACCATTTCGCTTCCAGTAAATGCATTAAACGACTGATTGGCATTGAGGAAAGCTACCAAGTGACCAAATAGTTTTAAAGTAGCCATTGCGAAGATAAATTGGCTTTTTGGCAAAACTGTGATTGCTTGCAATCGCCATATTGAAATATATGAAATAATTGAAATGTGGAAAAATAAATTCACCAAATTTTAAATGTAATACAAATGAACTGTAGATCTGAGACAATTTTTGGAATTCGATTAGATAACCTCATTGAATTCCATGAATTTTCAAAAGTTTCTTGATTAATTTATCGAATATAATTCTTTCAATGTTGTTTTTGTTGTTGTTAACTCGCATAATTTCCAAGGCGCATTAATTTTCGGCTCCTATCGTGCCAATATTCACCATAAAATTAAATGTGCATATGATTTGGAGCATGATACGCTATAAAAAAAACTCAATTTGTTTTGGATATTTTGCTATCAAACATAATTTCCCGCAACACTTGAGCTTTGTTTTAGCCATTATTTACTGTTGAATGAATTAGAAGAGCAGAGAATCGAACAAAGCAAAAAAACAAAAACCAACCACGATATCGCCGTGAATTTTGACAGGCGTGGCCATTCGGCCCTATACTGGTTTTGATGGCGGCCAATAGGTTTGATGAAGGTTCTCAAGTGGTCATAACATCTTTCACTAGAACATTTTCAAAATGTTTATGGGCATGGCAAGGTTTTATTAATTTGTTTTATTGGTAACAAATTACTCGTAGCTCTTGGTATTGTTTTCGTAGAATGAACGAATGTTTGTTCTCTGTCAATAAATGCTAAGTGCTTGTGACTGTTGCGCGTGTGGCATTAAATACGAAGGTATCTTCTTAAAAAGTACAAATCAGTTTAGTTGCAGAAAACAGCGAATTGATTCGTTAGTTCTACCTTCTATTTCGTAATATAAACGAAAAATAATTTTCAGTGTACCCGGATATCCTGGCGATCACTTAACCGTTGTGTGTCCAACAAAAAAAAACATCTTTAAGAGGCCGGCAGGGAACGTTTTTACCCACAGAATTAAAATGACCATAACTAAGGAAATATTCAACCGATTTGGAATATGTTTACTGTACAGGAACACAACCACTTTTTCATGAATGTCTAATATTAACGAATATGACTGATCCGTATCCGAAAATACCGGATATTCGGAGCCGAAAATGGTATAAAGCTTGCTTCAGATAGAATTGGAACAAAAACAATTGCCTGTATTTCAGTTATTTATTATTGAATTCAAGACTTTTTTTATACAAATGTAGCGTTTTCTTCATACTTCAAAGAAAAATTACGGATAAAATTATTCGTCACGGTTTCGAAGGAATTCTCGAATTTTTCCTGTAACACGGCTCATTAGGCGGCGCACACTTTCTTCGTCCATCGTTTAAGCTATCTTATTCCACCAGGTCTTCAGCTGATTGATGTCTTTGACAACCTTTCCCTTTGCCTTGAGTCTTCTCTTCATGATTGCCCAGTATTTCTCAATAGGGCGGAACTGGGGGCAGTTGGGTGGGTTAAGGTTTTTCGGAACAACCTGGACCCCTTTCTCTGCATACCATTCTTGAACGACTTTGCTGTAATGACAGCTTGCCAAATCTGGCCAAAACATTACGGGATGGTCGTGGGATCAAATGAACGGCAAAATTAGTTTTTGGAGACACTCTTTTTGGTATAGTTCCGACGTCATTGTCTTGTTTGTAACGAAAACTTTCGTTTTTTTGCCACAGCTGCAAATGCCCTGCCAAATCATGAATTTTCGTGCAAATTTGTCGGCAAAAACAAATTTAAATTTGGCTGGAACATCCCCCCGAGCCGTTGCCAAGTAAAATTTTTGACCTGGGATTTGCCTGAAGTCAGCCTTGACATAGGTTTCATCGTCCATCAGAAGACACCCGTCGAACTTGGTCAGCACCTGGTCGTATAGCTTCCGAGCACGGATTTTGGCCACACTATTCTGTTTTATGGTCCGATTTGGCTGTTTTCAAGCTCGATACGACTTGCTTCCTTCCCGGAGTCGAGTTCTCCTCACGGTACTATTTGGTGGCAGCACCGAATTTTCTGGCCAAATCACGGTCCGACAGATTGGGATTCCTCTTAATCGTCTTCAAAATCTGACCACGCAGTTTCCGGTCGACAGTTCCACTCCGACGATTGGCTTGAAGCTTCCGAATCGTCGTCAATGTTTCCTTATACCGTTTGTTAACGCGCCATACGGTATTTCTGGGCAATTTCAGCTGTTTAGCTAGCCTAGATGCAGACCACAATGGATTTTCCAAATAACTGTGCACGGTTTTTTCCCTTCTTTCGGCTTCCATGTTGATTGTTTACAAAGTACAGTCGATTTGCGGAATGTCAAAAATACATACGTGCAGCTGACAAAATTCCCGACACGTGGGCGCCAAGAACTTCCAAATCCGTCCACCAGGAGCGCCACAATATGAGCAAAAGTTTGTTCCAATTCTAAATGAAGCAAGCCTTACTTAAAAAGATTCCAATATAAAACCAGCAGTAATGATACTTAAAGTCATTCAAAGAATACACCGAAATGTGTGTGATAACCATAGAACAACCCGAATTAAGGGTTTCAAATCAAATAATTTTCTGGCCATCCGTGTCCTCTAAGAACCTACTCCGGGGTGGCTGTTCCTGAATCAAGTCACCGGATTGTCATATGGCAATCACACACATTCATGTGAACTCATTCTATAGTTTGTGTATCTTTATTTTTGGTTTTCTATTGAAACATTTATAAGTATAGCATTTTCGGAACATGGTTCCGGATATCCGGTGTTTTCGGAGTCGGATTATGTCCATCGGTCATATAAGACCTTTATCAAAAAGTAGTTGAGCACTTGAATCCAAAACTGCCAAAATATTTCAAATCGATTGGGTATTTCCTTAGTTAAAGTCATTTTAGTTCCATGGGTAAAAACGTTCCCTGTCGGCTTTGCACAAATTTCTGCATAACTCGAGAACTGATCAAGCAAAAGAGCGCAAATTTAAAGAATGTGCACACCAAAAAGTTGTCGTCGGAAATGCCCTAATGCAGTCTTCTCCGTGTACGCTTTGCTAATCCGATCACTACTACATGAATATTAATGTATGTGTGCTATGATGCAGACGTCGTTTGGCTACAGTAACCTTTATTCAGTAAAATGGCGTCGAATCAAGAACGCGTGCGCGAAGCAATTTTGCACAAAGGAGTGGAAAATCCAGATATGTCGCACGGCGATATTGCCAAGTCATTAAAAATCGCAAAACCGACGGTTACTAAAGTGCTAAAAGCTTTCAGCAGCGCTTAACTTTAAAGAGAAAGGTCGGTTCCGGAGGTAACCATGATTCTCGTTTCGTCGCGGAGAGGAAGAAAGTGATTAAAGAATTTAAGCAGAAACCGAATATCTCCGTTCGAGATGTGGCGAAAAAAGTGAAAATGTCTCCATCGTTCGTCCAGAAAGTGAAGAAAAGTGCAGGCTTGAAATCATTCAAAGTAGGTGTTGCTCCAAATCGTAACGACAGCCAGAACAAGAGCGCAAAATCTCGATCGAGAAAATTATATGACACTATGCTGAAGGAATACGACTGCATAATATTGGACGACGAAACATATTGCGAAGCTGACTTTAAGCAGATACCGGGACTACAGTTTTATACCTCGTTGCAAAGAGGAAACGTTGCTGATCGTTTTAAGCAAAAAAAATTGTCGAAGTTCCCAAAAAAATACCTCGTATGGCAGGCAATATGTGGATGCGGTCTCAGAAGCGACATCTTCATCACGACTGGCACTCTAAATGGACAAATTTACGTAAAAGAGTGTCTGAATAAAAGACTGTTGCCGTTCATTCGGGAACACAACGGTTCGGTGCTGTTCTGGCCTGACCTGGCATCTTGCCACTATGGAAAACTGGCTAAGGATTGGTACATTGCTAATGGTGTAAATATTGTCCCAAATTATTGCAATCCGCCAAATTCGCCAGAACTCCGTCCGATCGAAAAGTATTGGGCTCTGGTCAAGAGGAATCTTCGAAAAACGAATAGCGTAGCAATTGATGAGAAAAGCTTCAGGCGTAACTGGCAGAAAGCTGCAAAATTGGTGACGGATGACACTGTGTAAAAACTGATGGAAGGTGTCAAACGAAAGGTGCGGGCATTTGGATATAACAGGTCAAATTGACTTAACTGTATATGTTTTATATTTGTATTTCTATGAAGTCTTAAATAAATGATTTACTTTTGATTTTCTCATATTTTCCATTTAATACCACTAATTTCCCGTTGACTACTTTTTGGTGTGCACATTCTTTAGTATGCCTAAGTTTTTGGAGGCAATGTTTCTATGGTAGTCAGAGACCACTCCCCTCTCTAGAAAGGGAGGCTCTCGTACAAATAAAACAGAAGTTTCTGCATATTTCAAGAACTAATCAAGCAAATGGAACCAAATTTGGCATGTGGGGTTTTCTGGAGGAGAAAAATGTTTCTATGGTGGTTTGAGACCCCTCCCCTCTCCTAGAAGGGGTGTTGTCATACAAATGAAACTGTAATTTCTTCATAACTCTAGATCTAATATAGCAAATGGAACCAAATTGGGCATGCGGGGATTTTAAAGGCAATAAATGTTTCTACGATAGTTCGAGACCCCTCCTCTCTCTCTCTCTGTTAGATTGAAATGAAACAAAAGCTTCTACATAACTCGAGAGCTAATCAAGTAAATGGAGCCAAATTTGACAGGTAGTGGTTTTTGAAGGCAAGAAATGTTTCTAAGGTAAATCGAGACCCCTCCGCCCTCTGTAAGAGGAGGGCTCTCATACAAATGAAACACAAATTTGTGCATAATTCGAGAACTAATCAAGCATATGGAACCCAATTTGGCATGTGGAGGTTTTTGGAGGAGATAAATGTTTCTATGGAAGTTTGAGACTCCTCCGCCATCTGGAAGGGAGCGAGAGGGGAGTTTCCATACAAATGAAACACAAATTTCTGAATAACTCGAGAACAAATCAAGCAAATGGAACCAAATTTGGCATGCGGAGGTTTTTAGAGGGTAGATTTCTATATACATAAAAAGAATTTCTGTCTGCCTGTCAGACCCTTATAAATTTCTGAACCGACCAACGTGAAAATTTATATGAAAGGGTTTTTGAGGCTGGGGAAGGTTCTTATGATTGTTTGAGACCTCTACTCTCTCAGGAAGGGGGGCTCTGATACATATGAGACACAAATTTCTTCATAACTCGAGAACTAATCAAGCAAATCGAATCAAATTTGGCATGTGGGGGGTTTTGAAGGCAAGAATGTTTCTATGGTGGTTCACGACCCCTCCTCTTTTAGAAAGGGCGGGGGGTTCAAACAAATGAAACTCAAATTTTTATTATAATCGAAGAGCCCCGTGTGATGGTTCGAAAACTAATCAAGCAAATGGAACCAAATTTGGCATGTGGAGGGGTTTGAAGGCAATCATTGTATGGTGGTTTAAGAAACCACCCCCTCTGGAAGGGAGGGCTCCCATACAAATGAAACACAAATTTCTACCAACAATGAGAATTATCCAGGATACTTAAACACGAAACGTGTATTTCTCGGGTAGGAAGCATGTTTTGATAGAAGTTTGAACCCCTGCTTATTCAAGAAAAAAAAACTCATTCCGAAAAAAACCGTAAAAATGCCAGTTACATTAAATTTTTCTTCATTTAGTTGCAAGCGTAGCACACACGCACCGGGTTCAGGTAGTTTAAAATATATTTAAAAAAATCGTAAAGAGAAACTTCAAGAGAACTCAAAAAACTCATATGAAGTGGATATAACAGCGGTACAAAACTTGATGGAAGATGTGAAACGTAAAGCCTGACAGTTTCCTGTTTTTGTGGACGATGAACTTCAACAAGGAATGAAAATTGATCGTTTATATAGCAAACTAATCAGTGCGCACTTAATCATGTTTGACCAATTTTTGACCGTTCCACCCTTTACTCAATCCGGCTTCGATGAGAACACTAAAAGCTTCTTCGGCTGAAAATCTTCTGCGAATGTTTTTGATTTTTATAAACATGTCCGATAACTTCTACTAGATTCAGCTCCCGTTGATTGTATGCCGTTTGTCTACATTTATCAATGTAAAAAACCATACAGGACTAAAACAGGACGAAAACATACACCACATTATCAGACCACCGAGGTTCATCCCACAGCAACCAGGTTTCCTGAAAGCCAAGGACGACGTTTTTTGATTTGATACCACGCGGAACAAAAATTTGGAAGAGTTTGAGTTTTGTTCAGGTTATTGCAATCAACTGATTCCTTTGAACCTTGTTATTTTCTGTTGTGGATAGCAATAACCTTAATTTGAAACAAAATTAGACGGTGTCAATATTTTAGGAAAAATAAAAAAAGAAATAGCACTGATAATTGTTAGCTACGAAAATTAATTTGAAACTGATTTCAATTAATCCATCGAATGTACTGAAACCTACTTCGAACATAACACACGCTGAATTAAATAGAAACAAAAAGCAATTCCTCAAAGAAAGGAAAACAAAAATCAAAACAATAATGCTGACTTGGCCAAACAAAGCCTCTGTCGTTGGCATACAAGCCTCCATTAAGACGATTTGCTCCGATATTAGATTTACATCCCAAATAAATCACTCAAACAAGAGATCTCATGAAGCCGCTGCCCTTGTGGTGAGCTGTGTCATCAAGACTCCTCTCGTTCACCATCCACTGAAGTGAAGTTCCGACTTACCAGAAGCCAACAGAAAAGGTTGTTTCGTCAAAAAAAAAATCATTTCAATGGTCTGGTTTATTTGTCAAGAATCGCATTCCTCTCGGTTCGGTCGATCCTCGATGAAATGCGCTCCAACCGCAAGAATGAAAAACTTTTACCCTTTCTGATGTGTAATATTTCCGAAACACGAAAAACACAAGGGCGGAGGAAAGTAAGCATCACAAAAGCATCGACTGCCACCGACTCGACAGAAGGTGAAATCTTTCCGAGAAAAAGGTACCGGGGCTCTAAGGAGTGTATCGAAAAGTAGTTATAAACATTCGATGCGTTATTACGCATAAACTACTGTATATATTTTTAACGTGTAAGCGCCATTTGCTTTGTTTACATGTCAAAAATGATTATTCGGTTCATTCATTTCCGTTGATAAAGTTGTATTCAAAATGTCGCGAATTGAATTTGAGACTAAAAAGAAAATTCTGCACACTTGGTGCACCGAAAAGGGTGTTACTTACAACCAGATTGCGAAAAGAGTAAATGTTCACCCGGCAAGTGTAAAACGCATCATTGAAAAGTTTGGTAAGGAGTGCTCCCTCAAGGATTTACCAAGAAGTGGCCGGAAACCCGGCTCCAGCAACCCCGATTTGGACCAAAAAGTTGTGGATTATATTCAACGGAACAAATCTGCCTCTACTCGCGATCTAGCCAAGAAGTTCAGAACCAGCATCGGAATGATTCAACGAATCAAGCGCAGGAATGACTTGAAGACGTACAAAAAGCAGAAAGTGCCCAAACAAACTCCGGAACAAAAGTCTCGTGCCAAAACCAGGGCTCGAAAGCTGTACAGCTGCATTTTGGACAATGTCGACCAGTGCATTTTGATGGATGACGAAACATACGTTAAAGAAGATTCAAGAACGCTACCGGGGCCGCAGTTTTATACTAAATCTGTTGGGGAACGTGTGCCAACCGCAGATACGACTGTTGCGATGGAGAAATTCGGTCAGAAGGTGCTCATTTGGCAAGCTATTTGCACATGTGGCTTGCGTTCTTCAATTTTCTATACAAAAGGAACTATAAATGCTGAGATTTATCAAAAGGAATGTTTGAAGAACAGGTTGCTACCATTGTATAGAAAGCACCAGTCCCCTCCTCTCTTCTGGCCAGATTTGGTATCGGCACATTACGCCAAATCCACTCTACAGTGGCTGACGGAGAATAACATCAAGTTCGTAGAAAAAGACATCAACCCACCAAACTGTCCCCAGTTGCGACCGATCGAACGCTATTGGGCAATAGTCAAGCGTATATTTAAGAAGGATGGTACAGTGTCCCAAAACATGACCGATTTTAAGAAAAATTGGGCAGCGGCATCCAGGAAGTGCACAAAGGTCACTGTGCAGAATTTGATGGCAGGTGTCAAATCAAAGGTACTGGCATTCTACAGAAATGAACATGATGACTAGTTTTTCCATTTGGATCTTTTGTAAACATGTTAAGCTATAATAAACTGAAATAGTATGTTAATTTTAACCATGTTTTCATGCCTATTTTATTATTTGGAAGTTTATAACTACTTTTCGATACACTCCTTAGCGTGGGAAAATTTGCCATTCTCGGTGAAAAACTGTGACGGGGAGGATAACATCCCTGAGAGGGTGCAGAGGTAGGGGAAATTTTGAAGTACTTACACGTACAAGCTTGCTCTCAGCTCAGAAAAACACCCAACCACCTAATTTAACTGACTGCAGAGATTGTTTTCTGCTGCGGCATACATGGAAGGTTCGGGGGTCGTTTTTTCCAGCTACCTGTACAGGATTCTAACGATGTCATCTGTCGGCGACATAAGAACCCGAGCAAATAAGACTTGTTACACACTAATTGATTTTTTTTTTCTGGTCTTGAGATTTAATGTCAACATCTCAATCGTTTCAATTTTAATAACGTGAGCATCCATCCATCACCTTTCATTGGGACGTGCTTAGTCAACACTGAATCTAAGATTCTGCTAGTGAGTAGGACAAACATTCTAGCCAGGAGATTTCGAACAAAATCAACGTGGGAAGAATCTCGGATAATTTTAGGTTAATGTAACCGGAAGCAGTCGTCTGATCTGTGGTAGTCGGCTATGGGATGTTGTTTGGTATTTTAAGATCCTTACTAATCCCATTTCGGAACGCCCGTCATGTAGGCAGTGGCTTACAGCGCTGCTTGATTATGTAAATTAATATGATGGGGTATGGGAATAATTAGCAAGCCTAATCTTGCTCCATATTCGCATATGGAAGAGTGCTAAAAAGCAATCGCCGCAATAAAACAGAGGCTCTGAGTGAAAAAAAAAACATGAAACGAATAATCATTATTAATTCAGGGTGGAAACTTCAGGAACCATTTTGGAAAAAAGCGAAATTAAGTAAAGACAATTTTTGAAATTTGAAAGTTCAAGAACTGCCAATATTTTTAAATTTTTTTACTAGTATGAACATTTGTTAATACAGGTATACCTTGATAGTACGTACATGAACTTTCGCACTTCAAATTGCAATTGCATAAATACAACTGGTTATATCTGAAATCTAATGAAACCAAAAGAAAGAACAACAGGGTGGCCACAGACTGGGGAAAATCGGGAAATACGGGAAAAATGCGGGAATCCAAATCATCGGGAAATATGCGGGAAAAAGGCAGGAATTTCAAAAGTCATCGGGAATTTTTGTCATGTGGAAGGAACCATACTCACACCTTTTTCAAATGATTTGAGTAGCGTTTTTGTCATTTACTCGGTCCACCGATCTCATTGTTAAGCCTCTTTAAAACGTACCGCTTAGAGCATCTTCAGCGGTGGTCTATTTTAACATCTTTATAGTTGATTTGCATCAGCAAACTTAAAAAAACCAGCTAAAGCAGACCAACTTTGCGTTCCCCGCACCGGTGTAGTATTTCTTGTTGTTAAAGCCCCCAACACCTATCATCTTGTCAATCATACAATATCCAGAGATCAGAAGTTTTGCTTTTTTTCAGACACCGAGGATTTTTTGCAAACTTTTTACCATTGATTGGTTTGAGTAGTGGTGAGTGTGTGAATGAATGCATCTCATTTAAACGATATTAGATATTGCTGATAGTGATAGATAGAGCCACGCCAAGCTATGACAAGAAGCACTTTCTGTGACGTTTCAACATGCCAAGGGATATGATCCTAGACATTATGCGACAACTACAGTCAACTGATGACTTTTTCCAGCTGTTGCGATGCAGCTGGATATGTTGGCCTTAGTGTTACATAGGTGCACTACAGCCTAACGGATGTTGTCGTATGTCCTCGCTAGTTCTCTCGACGCCAACTTGGGGATTATTTTCAAATCTGTCCTTAAGACTTACGGCCCGCAATATCGAAAAAGGTTAAGAAACTAATGGACAAAAATTATCTCCCAAAAGTTCAAAAAAAATCTGGTAAATTCAGTGCACTTAGAAACTCAGGGAACTTATCAGAAGCTCGGTATACTTTTTAGATTTGACTTAGATTTTCCCGAGGTTTAGCTATTCTCCCTGATGTTGAAGGAACATACCATAAAATCAGGGAACTTTCCAGAAATTAAAGGTTCTTCCTAGAAGTTCAAACAACTTTCCTGAAATTCAGATTTGTTTCAGATTGGAAAATTCAGGAAATTGTCCACAAATTCAAGGAGCTTACCTCGAGCTCAGGGAAGTTTCCAAAAGTAAAGGATTCTTCACAGAAGTTCAGGTAACTATCCAGAAATTCATGGGGCTTCCAGAAGTTTAGAAAACTTATCAGATAATTTTGGGTATTTATTCAGAAGTTCATAGAACTACTCAAGATGTTCAGGGAACTTCCCAAAAAATCAAGAAACTTGCCAGAAAATTAGAGAACTTCCAATAGAGAACATTCAAGGAATTCTTGAAGCTTTTCAACAGTTTGCGGATCTTCCTAGAGGTTTAGTGCACTTCTTAAAATTTCATGAAACAGAACTTCTTAGAAGTTCAGCGAACATGTAGGAGTTCAAGAAACTTCCTTGAAGCTCAGGGTTTCTCATGAATTCGAAAAGCTTCTCAGAACTTCAGGAAATGCTCACAAAGCTCATGGCATTCAGGGAACGTCCCAGAAATTCAGAAAATTACCCAGAAGTTCAGGGAACTTTCCAGAAGCTCGAAAAAACTCCCGGATGCTCAGGCGATTCATCAATTCAGGAAACTTCTCAGTAGTCCTGCGATCTTCCAAAAATTTCAAAAAACTTCCCCCAAGATCGGGGAACTTTCCAAAATTTCAGAAAACGTCCCAGATAAACAGAAAACTGGATTTTTTGAGCATTCGAAGAGTTTAGAAAACATTCAAAGGATTTTCCATAAGTTTGGCGAGCTTCCTAGAACTTCAGGGAGCTTTCCAGGTGATCGAGAAACTTTCCAATCGTTCCGAAAACATCACAAAAGTTCAGGGTATTTAAGTTTTAAGAAGAACTTAAACTTCTTACTACTCGATAATTTTTCTAACCCAACCAAAACTAGAATAAAGAAACCAACTAATTTTTATTCAATTTCATAGAATTTCCACCTATTCACAATATTGGATATCATAAAAAGTTCATGTACGGTTTAACAACATCTCGGTAATGCTAACTATTCCACAGAAATCCCACGGCTTCCAAGATTTTTTTTTCAATTTCTCGTAAGTTATTGAAATATGTGTGTTACTCTGCTTTTAATCACATAATATGCACCTGCTGGAAGTTAAAACAACTTCTGGAAAGCAAAATCTGATTTTCTAAATTCCCGTCATTTCCAGAAAGTTGTTCATATTCCATGGGTGATCAGCAAACTTTTTGGAAGTTCATCCAAGTTTCCAGAAACGTTAATAATTTTTCGGCAATTCAATAAACTTCTCTAAAGTTCCACCATTTCTCTTCTCGAAAGATAGCGAGCAAACTTCATGATTATCTGGAAACATCCAATTATTTTATTCAACTGCCGAGAAGTTTAATCAACTTCTGGTATGTTCATTATAGATATTTCCACCCAATCTTCATAGATATTCCGAAGTTCATTAAATTAAATTTTTAAAGAGTGCGTTCAGTAAGGAACTTAGAAGCTAATATAATTTCTGAAATGATGCAAAATAAATCCGGTATAAAACAAAATTTTTAAACACCTGTGATGCAGCGATGTTTTTGCGTTTGGTCTAAACAAATAACTGTAACAGGTGAGGCCAGAAATGAACTTATCTTTCATGTGGTGGCGAATGTGTTTGAAGTTTGGCGAATTGCGTTTGTAAGGGTGTTAACACATGGAGAAAACAGAATTTGGGCAGCTGTGCTCAATGCCGTCTGACGTTGTTTGCCGGATTCCAGAGAAAAGAAAATAGTTTGGAAAAATTTTGGCTAGAACTAGAAGGAGCTACCAAATTTGACAACATTTGTTGAAAATTGGCTCATCCTGTCGCACAAAAAAGCGTATTTTAAATAAATGGAAAGTAATTGGTGGTAAAGCAAAATAAAAAAAGTTTGGGAGCTCAGAGATTTAGCTACGAGTAATTTATATCAACTCATCTTAACAGTCGGGAAAATAAGGCAAAAATGCGGGAAAAATTCGGGAAAAATGCGGGAATTTTTATATTAAGATTGTGTGGCCACCCTGGAACAACCTTTTCCTTTTTCTTTTGGTTGTATTAGATTTTAGATCAATCTGGAGATCAAATCAAATTACTATCGAAGTATACCTGTAGATGGAACTTGTTTAAATAAAATCTGAATTAAAAACTTCAAAAATGTGCTGGAATTCAATCGATGAGCTAGTAACGTTTGCATTAAAATAAGTGGACTTTTTTTTTCGGATGGTGATGGTGCTTTTGATAAATTTTCCATGGAAGGTAATTATTTAAGCTTACTTGCAAAACAATTCTTACTTGCGAGCGGCCTTCCAGTAGTTGACCGAAACATTAGCCATGGTGGACGAAAACATGCGTGAAGCCATGTTTTTGAGTTCTTTCTTCGTTTTATTTATCAATTCCTCCTCAGTTTTCGCGACAAAATTGTTGGAGTAGATCTTACGCTTTAGGTTGGCCCAGAAATTCTCGATGGGACGCAGCTGAGGGACGTTGGGTGAGTTCGCAGACTTGGGTACCACATCGATATTCAGCCGCTACATCTCCTCGAACGATCGCGTCAAATAGTGGGCCGACGCCAGATCCGGCCAGAACACCGCGTCTTCTCCCTTATGGTATTTCTTGATGAACGACGCAACTGCTGGCAGGTATTTTGTATTATAAATTTCGCCGTTCACGGCCAGTCCGGAGCGAAAGAAGAGCGGCTTTGACATCCCCATCTCGCTGATTGTCAGCCACAGTAGCACCTGCTTGGGGAACTTGGTGTGTGAAATGAACTTCACCTCGGAGCTCACTTCCTTCGTGGGGGAAGTAAAATACGAAGTGTCCTGCCAGTCGTTGCCATCCAGGGTGAGATAAGTCTCGTCGTCTATCACCACCGCCACGTCGCGATTCGCCGGGAAAATCGATTTGACTATCTTATGCAGCCACTGCCGCTGCGTCATTGCCTGCGTCATACCACAATATTCCTCTAATTGGTCGCAGTGGTTTTTCACGACTCAACAAAAAAAAAACCAGTGGGCGCGAGTTCCGCTTCCTGACATGTATGTTCATGTTCGCCAGGTACTTTTGCACTGTTTGGCCGGTTCAACGAACCTCCCGGCCAAGCGCACGCAGCGATCTAGTCACTTTTCCCTCGGTCTTCCGATTCAGCCTCCTTTGGAGCTTCTTGTCACTCAGGGTTGTCGGCCGTCCGGAACCGGGCTTTCTTTCGATGCTCTGATTGTTGTTTAATAGTGACAAGATTAGTACATGCCGGAACGGGCGTTTCCGGCGTCCACAAAGTGCCGCACGATGTCCGTTTTTGATGCGGCGAGGTTGCCCTGTTTTTGCATCACGGTTAGAGTTTGACAGATAGAGCTGTCAAATTTTGTCTGCTGCTCGTGGGTTACTATGATTGATGATGCATGGGTAGTTTTGTCAGTGCGGGTAAAGGTAAAGGTAAAGGTAAACACATGAAAAATCGGCAATTTTTGTTCATTTTTTCTAATGCAAACGTTAATGTGTATATTAAAAATGGACTAATTTCGGATGGTGAAGAAAAAAAATAACCTAAAACTATTGAATGGAATAAAATTTATTTGAATCCTACGTTTATTAAGCCTTCTACTCCTTTAATTTATCATTATTCAAAAAGATCAAGGGTGGCCACACAATCTTAATTTTAAAATTCCCGCATATTTCCCGAATTTTCCCCGCAATTCTGCCTTGATTAATTTGGATTAATTGATATTTTTGAAGTTTTCGAGGAAATAGTTGAATCTGAAATTCTGACTTGTTTCATTTTGGCAAAATAACGGGAAGCAGCCGCAAATCGGGCTACTTACGTATTGCGTAACCTGCTTTAGCCTCTCATTTTGCAAACGAGAACAAAAATCGCTCTACATAAGTCATTGATCTTTCAAGTATCTAGAAACATAAACACCGAAGATACTTAATAGAAAAGCAATAAAGGTTTTCGAGAACAAATTGATGCACGTACTTTGCGTGGATATCGTATCATGACTTAGTTATGTCAACGTTGTTGACAGTTCGTAGACAATTCTCTGCGCTACCAAACTCTTTTCAGTATGGTTCACCACCAGAAACTTTTCATGTATTTCCGTGCGACAGGATGAGCACATTTTCAACAAATGTTGTCAAGTTTGGCATCTCCTTCTTAGACTGACCAATCATTTCATTGAATTTGTGAGCAAATCCAGCGCTGAAATAGTCCATATCTACACAGCTCCAGACACTTTTAAGCTATGTCCTTGATGCGAGTTTTAACATCAGGGTAAGTGTAGATAATTTAACACGTTAAGGACATACGGAATCAAGTCGTTGTTACTTCGAAGTTTTCTGAGCACAAACCTCCAATACTATTAGGATTTCAGACGTGAAATTTTCAAGAATTGTTTGCTCCACAGGTTTGTTTTGTTTTGTCTGTGATTCTTAGTCTCAAAAACGTGAAGTGATAATTAACCTAACCTATAAATCATATGGAGAAAAGACTGCCTCCCGTTTTACCTTAAAGTTAAAGTGATACACGGTAAAAATAGGACATGAAAAAGTTGTTGATTGAAAAACTTTTTTTTCCTCAGAAGTGCCCATCTTGCGACGTATGGCGAATTTTTCGACAATTATTTTGCCTTTATTAAGAAAAAATTTCGTCCAAGTCTACGAATGCCATTTTTTGCAAATTGAATTTAAATTTTAAAATATTTTTTCAGCGTGTAAGAATCGATTTTATAATTTTTTACAATTTAGTTAGTTCAGACGATTTTCTAAAAGTCACGCATGCATCACTTTTTTGTAAGTCTTTCCCATTTGAGTGATGATGATTTTAAAAAATCCACCAAGAAACTTAATCCCTTTTCAAATGGTAGTCTAGATAAATTTGAAAAAGAAAACTAAGTATGCCAAGTTGCTTGAAAAGACATAGTCTATACACCCACAAAGTATCATTTGATTCCGAGAGGGTGCTGCCAACCACGAAGACGAATTGGCGTGAAATTCGTCAGCTTTTATTCGCTGAAAATCGTCGATTCATATGTTTGCTTACAAAAGCAGATTCACCCATTCCGAAAAGTTCTCTGGATTTAGTCTATTTAACAGGGGTTAAAAAATTCACAGTTCAGTTTTTGAAAAGCATTCGTTTAACAAAAATGTCTGATGCATTAGGTGTCTTTGTTACTGCTGTAAGGCTACTGGCACAATTGGTTTCTGTCCACTGCCTTGACAAATATTTCTCTACAAATGGATTGAGACTTTATGGTATTTTAAAAATGACAGCAGTATTCCTACTCCTAAAATTTCAATAATGCATAAAATAGCGATGCTTTAGTCAAAAGGATCAGATAAGGAGTTTTACTCAAGTAATGTTTTTTAACAGGCTGAACAAAGCCGGCAGATACACGCCCCAATGTCAACACTGTTGCATTCCGTTTAAAATTTAATAGATTTATTGTTTCTGACATTTTGATAACCATCATGAAAATTACACTTTGTTGGAAAGCCTGCTATTTACATGACGAAAATAATTTGTGATTTCCATCTCAAGTTGAAGTACCTTTTCCAGCGGGACAACTGGTCGAGACAACCAGTAGGCGACGCTTTACCTTCGGCCGCTTTCCTTGTGGCTCGATAACAGCGAACTCTCGCGGCAGCGGTTCGTTACTGCTTGGGCGGACGCTCTGATTTCTGCTCCTTTTGACGCTTTAGCGATTCACCCGATCCATTTTGCAGCCATAGGTTGCGCCATTTCACTTTGACTTTCTCAAAACTATTGGATTCCTATCGAATGGTATGGACTCTATCCAAGGTACTGGAACGTATGAAACACTTTCAAGCACTGATAGGAACTTGAAGAGAACATTACCAATATTAAACAACTAGCTATAAAAGAATGATGACTGTGATAGGGAAATCATCACATGCCAGCAAACAGCGGGCAGCGATTGCAAAAAAGCAAACTTCAAAAAAGTTATTTAGTTATTGGTTATGTTCAATACTGAATCATTTTATGAAATATTTATTATATACCGCCAGCCACTAATCCGCTATGTACAACTAGGATCTCCAACGAACTCAACCCACCCTCAATTCTACGTGTTGGACTGTTACTGGCGTGTTGCAGTTCGGCTCGAATTATCCGTTATAGAATTTCGTTCGTTGGTTGTTCAACGCGCTTTGCCATTTACTCCAGGACGCGGCGTTTAACCCTTATGTGTTCGACAAGAAATCCCCTTGAAGTGATCGACACCCACCAAATTCAAATGATTATAACGCTGGCTACTATTGACCGATTTTAATTCAAAAACTTTTTTGCTTTAAGAACATAAACGGCAATGATCATTTAAATTCATCTGGTTTCCATAAATCCGGGTTACCGGAGCTGTGGTCCGGTACGGAGACACAATATAGGAACATCTATTGAATTTCCGGGAATGGATGTCAAAATCTTTGAAACAATTCCTAGAAACTATTTCTATTCTATTGTGGGCCATATACCGAATTGTTACTGCAACGGCCATTCTGTAACGGGTTCCCGGGGGGGCCTAGACTGGCAAAGAACTTATTATATTTAATATAACTTACATTGAAATTCATGAACTATCGCCAGTAGGATATTTCTAAACGAAATATCGATTCGATCACTAAAGCGGTAAAGAAAGCGAGCCCCCCCCCCCCCCCTTCGACACCCTTGCTACTATACGAAATATTTTTATGCAAAACGTTATCTTCAAACTTTTTTTTGAAGATGTCACTGAATTTCAGCTTCCTGTTTTAAAATAAACTATGAAATTTCATAAGGTAAAACGTGAAAAGGTACTCGGGTACCCTGTCGATCACATAAGGGTTAAGGCACTCATGCTCAAACTCCTTTGAAAACCACAAAGCAAAGCAGAATGCTCGTAGGGAGAATTTTCCACACACCATTTTGAGCAACACAATAACGTCTCTTTACTGATAACCCGTATGAGAAGACCAATAGAGTTCAGCAAAATAAAACTACCAGCGAGTGTACCCGCGTTATTCAAGTAGTGCACGCGTTTGAAGTAGGACGTCCGAAGGACACTATCTCACCGTAAGTCCACCACGAATCCGGAGAACCAGCGCCCCAACATTTCATGGTCCTTCGAGCCGGATTTGTGCACTTTTAGGCGGAAAGTTTGCAAGCAGCGTTTGTATCGCATTGTGTGACGACGCCTTCGGAGTCGACTGTGATACCGGCGATTACGGATCCGGTAGGCCTGCCGGATTGATTTCTTCGGACCCGTTTTCGACAAAGAGACGGACATCCCACGCACACGGAGCATTTCGGCGGTTTTAAGGTGCATTTCGACTCCTTCCTCCTGTATGTGACAAATCTGCCGTGGCTTAGCTCAGCGAACAATAGATGGTAGCGTGAGTACACCGAGAACAAAGGTATGCACATTTCGGACGAGAAATATAGTTTGCATACAAGTATCACTATAGTACGTAAGGCAGTTGTTTGCGATTTAAACGATTTTTTGGGCAATTGACTACGCTAGGTTTTTTGGAATTTGATTGGGTTTGCGATTTGAACTAATATCTCGACAACAGCATGGCGTTACTACGCGAACTGAGCAAGATTGAGCGTGGCCATCTGCACTCCATTGCAAATATGTAATCTTTTGTTGCACGTTTCAATGCGCAGAAGTTTCAAGCGAAAATCGCTACACGCTTGGAGCACTTGGAAACGTTGTTCATGCCAAACTTGAATCAAGAGAGGAGCATGACTTACAACTGATTCCGAGGAAGGCAAGGAAGCTGAGCGGAAGAATGTCGTGGGATCTACTAACAGCAGTGGCTTTCGCTTCCGCTCCGTCCTGTCAAACTCCTATTTCCCGAGTTCACGTTCCAGTGTTCAAAATCCCTTCCTTTGACGGTAGTGTGGAAGATTGGTTGAGCTTCCGTGATGCTTTCCAAAGCATGATCGGCAAAGATGTTTCGCTTTCGCCGATTGACAAATTCTCTCGGTGCTCACCAAAGAAGTCAGAACATTGGTGGAATCAATAGATGTGACGGCTAACAACTTTGATGTGGCGTGGTAGATGCTTGAAAAAAGGTTCGAGAACAAAAATATCATCACTCATACATTAATGGGCAGTTTTCTGACTGCTGAGCCAATCAAACGAGAATCGTACGACGCATTAGTTGGTCTTATCGACTCGTTCAGTCTCACCTGTTGGCTCATATTCTCTACACCCGTCTCGATGCTGAAACTCAAAGGCATTGGGAGCGAACTAATAATTCTCGTGAAGCACCGAAGCACGAAGACATGTTAAAGTTCCTGCGTGATCACCTTGCAACTCTGCAACCATTTGCATCCTCGAAGTCTCGCGTATCGGACTATCACCTGGACCATGGCCGAACGCTGGTTAAAACCAAACTCGGTTCAACGCTCACAACAACTACAACGCAGGATCAAGCTTGTCCATACTGTCGAAAACCTTTCCAATCCCCTTTTCATATGTGATTCCTATAAAAGTATGACCGAGCCAAAGGCTTGAATCAGTCAAAAAAGCAGTATTGTGTCTGAACTGCTTATCCTCTTCCCATTTGGTACGGGCTTGTTCCAGCTCAATTTGTCGGATTTGCGGCCAAAAGCACCTGCATTTGCTCGTAGCAAGCAACAGTTCCAGACAAGAACAACATCGCCGGCAATCGCTCCCAAAACCCATTGTTACACAAGGTCAGCCCCCAATTGCAAGTTCGAACAATTCCTCCGCCTTGCAATCTTCTGCCTCCACTTCCAAATCAGTAGCTCTTTCTACTATATCGACTACCAGAAGAAGTGTCAACTGCCGTGGTGAAGATGGCTGACTACCATGGAAACGTCCAGTTTGCTAGAGCCCTACTGGACTGCTGCTCTGAATGAAACCTACAAAAGGGTGCTCCGACCAAAATTTGGTCGAACAGTAATGTGTGTGAGTCGATCATAGTTTTTATTAATAAGTCAAATTCCTTTTATTTTTCAAGTTCAGTTAATACAGAATGATGGAAAAATATTCAGCTAAGCTTCCTGGCTACCGAATACGAATTGCCGGGTCTGTCGTTTAACATCTGCCATAAGATTATGTATGTACATTCTCATTGTTCACTTTATTCGCCGCAAAACGCCAGTTTGCCTTGAACTGTTTCTCACTCACAACAGCTTTTTGAGTCTTCTTTAGGTTCCGCTTGACGATAGCGTGTTGGGAGGGTTCTTGTCCTTGAGCACCACTTGAACGTTGCTGGCAGCATACCACTCCTTGGCCTTTTTCATAATGGCAAGATGCCAAATCCGGCCAAAATAAAACGGAACAATTGTGTCGCTTCAGGAAAGGCAGTAGAAGTGTTTGTAGGCACCCGCTCAGATAAATTTCATGGTTGACGGTTCCGGTCGCAATGTAAACGTTGCTCTTTAAGTCACAGGTACAGATGGCCAGCCACACCGAATATTTCTTCGTGAACTTTGACAGTTTAGTGTGCTTGAAAACATTTGCCACTTTTCCCCGTAAGGTTGTCGTATAAAATTCCTGTCCAGGAAACTGTTTAAAGTCTGCCTTGACATAAGTTTCATCGTCCTGTGCCACGCAATCAAACTTCGTCAGCATCGTCGTGTACAACTTTCGCGATCGTGCTTTTGCCGACGTGTTTTGCTTATAGTCACGATTTGGAGTCACCATGTTCTTGTATGTCGACAGTCCAGCTCGTTTTTTAGCTCTATCCACGGTTGAAGGCATCAACATTTTGATGCGTTGCGTCTCTTCCTTCGACGAAATTTTGATAACTGAAGTGCTAATCTCAAAATCAAAATAGAGGCATGATGCTACACGCACACATCTTCAAAATGAGGGGTGTGCAAAAACTTTTAATGCACGATGAAAGGAAATGCTTTTGATAGTTCCTTATAGCAACGGCAGGCTTTGAAATTTAAAGATACAAGTTTGAAAACGAGCGGAGGGCATTGAACGGTAGTATCAGAATCAGGCACATAGCCCTTTACCATAGTACCCAATGCAGGGTAGGCAAGGGGGAGGATATCCCCTTGACTGGAATCTTCTTAAGCTAGAATTCTAGGGATCGAATTTTCACCGCGGAAAACTGAATTTTTAGTATTTACTCAAGAGCGGTATCCAGCTCAACTGCAGCTTAATATTTTGGGTACCCAATCGTTATCTTCCAAATACCTTGGGGCCCTTCGCTCGACGAAACCGAGTAAACAGTCATCGTATTTCCTTTCAAAACTAAGGGAACAGATGAGTGGCGCTGGTCGAAAGATCATATTTGATCACCTTTGTATGGGTCCTTTCACACTGCTCAATCCTAGGCAATGAGAAAGCGTACTCGCTCGCAAAGGTGGGCGCCCAGGAAGGTGATTTGTATGATAGACAAATTTTACACGATGAATTTTACCATTTAGTACGTCAGAGTACCGTTTCGAGTTGCCAAACCGATTGGGACACCGGAAATCTAGGACGGCTGTTACATTCCATCATACCTATTGTTTTATTGAGGGCGTGGTTTATTCCATCCACGTGATAAGTAGACTTATATCCAACCATTACCATTTAGATGCATCACCTACAATCTTTGCCGTTGTGGAAACGGTTATGATGACATCAACCACGCAGTCTGGCAATGCACGGATAATGACGCTACCAGAGCGCGATTTTCGAGTACCCTAGAAGCCCAAGGAAGACAACCTAATGTTCCTATGAGAGATGTGTTGGGATCTTGCAATCTGTACTATATGCATTCGATTTATGTGTTTCTTCAAATCTCTTGTATAGGAGTTTAATCTGCTTGTGTTTTTGTTTTTCTTTATTCGTTAGTTTGTGTTTGTTTTGTTCCGACACCTTGAGGAGTCTCTTCGTCGCCTAATGGTAACCAGTGGTAAATACAAAACGGGAGCCCTGACCATACCGCACAATATTAAAGTCTGGCGACAACTATCTGATGAGACCACAGCACCCCATTTCCATGTTCTCCTGTCCAGTCCATGCACCGGGTAAACCGCGAGTAAACGGCCCAAGCCATACTAACACTAGTATTAAGTCATTCATTATGTCAATCCCAGTCGACGTTGGTGGTTTTTCTGAGGCGGAAAAATCTGGTCACGTCTTCCTTCGTAAGGGAAGTAAACCCGTTGGTCCCGGCTCATATTCATGAGTCGATAGGTAGGTCTTACGGCAAGGTTAGGGTGTCAATTAAAATCTAAAAATTAGCGACTATCACGAACTATCGCTGCAAATTAAACGCTTAGAACTTCATAAATACTCGACATATTTTCTAGAATTTTAAACTCAATTGATTGGAAATTTTCCCGCGTATCAATTCAACTATCAAACATTATCCGTTAACAATTTTAAACTATTGAAAATAACGAATAATCAGGTGATGTCTTATAATTTTATTTTGCAGGCTAAATTCAAACCGAGGCTAACTAGATAGAGATGGTTCAAATTCAAATGCGGACCATTCCAATTCCGTCCAACTCAACTCAACTCAATTTTGAGAGAGTTAGTTTTCTTTGACAAATTCACACTTTACCACCGACCACCCGACATGAATGACAATAGAAAATGTCATAATATTTCTGTTCAAATCTACTATTACTGACATCTATCTTCGTGTTCGCTGAGATCGTTAATCGAAGCCACGAACACGTTTGGGAACTTGATAAGAAGGTTCATATCTCCGAGCAATTCTATAGGTTTTGACAGATGGGATCGCTGCACATTTGAATCGGTCGTTATGGATTCTTGATCAATTGTGAAGATTGAGTTTCATGTTGGTTTGTCGGTGCTTTTAGGACCAGACCCACGCTATTTTGATCAGACTTTGGGGGGGCGGATAATGAATGTCGGCAAGTGCGTCAAATAAGAATTTGAAAATAACTGAAACGGTTTGAACGCTAATAGCTTTTCCTTTTCTGGATAAGTTTTCGAGCATTAATCAGTTGAAGATTTTCGCGACCGTCAAGTATCAAAAATATCATTAATTATTGACTTTGAATTTCCAAACACACCCTATAACGCGATAAGGATATTGGTCGCCAGCTGGTCGATAAGCGCAACACAATCACTACAGCCAGAACAATGGCTTTCAGCATACCAACATTCAAATCAGGGCCTCCCAAGAAAGTCTAATAATCGAATCATATGATGATCTAACATACTTACTCACTTACTTGTGCTAGCTCAACGTCCCTTGGTTTTGTTGTTGTTTTTACCCAACGATTTTATTTCAAAACAAACGTGCAGGTTGGTTGTTCCTACCTAAATTTGTCACCACAATACAGCACAGAACATGGTTGCTCTAAACAAATATTTTTGTTGTTTCCACCATGAAACGGATTTATTATTACAAAAACACAGGTTGCGTCGACTCAGAAAAACAAATTAAAATTATAGATTGATTGCATGCTTTGACGCTGTCACTCAACAATAGGCTAAACATTAATATTTGACTTAAAAAAAACACCTGAAAATAATAGTAAAGGGCGATACGGTCAAAATTTGGTCAATATCAACTTGACGTATTTCTTTCAATTTTGCATTTAAAAAACCTGAACACCCCTCATTTTGAAGGTGTGTGTGTGTAGAATGTTGCTCCTATTTTGATTTTGGAATTCACTCTTCAGTTGTCAAAATGCCGTCCAAGCAAGAAGAGCAGCGTATCAAAATTTTGCTCGCGCATCGCGAAAATCCGAGCTACTCGCACGCAAAGTTGGCAAAATCGCTAAAAGTTGCCAAATCAACCGTTACAAAAACACGACGATGCTGACGAAGTTTGACTGCGTGGTAATGGACGACGAAACCTACGTCAAAGCCGACTACAAGCAGCTTCCGGGACAGGAGTTTTATACGGCAAAAGGAAGGGGAAAGGTAGCAGATATTTTCAAGCACACGAAACTGTCAAAGTTCGCAAAGAAATATCTGGTTTGGCAAGCCATCTGTACCTGTGGCTTGAAAAGCAGCATTTTCATAGCTTCCGGGACTGTCAATCAAGAAATTTACGTGAAAGAGTGTTTGAATAAACGTCTGCTGCCTTTCCTGAAGAAACACGGTTGTTCCGTACTGTTTTGGCCGGATTTGGCATCTTGCCATTACGGTAAAAAGGCCATGGAGTGGTACGCCACCAACAACGTGCAGGTGGTTCCCAAGGACAAGAACCCTCCCAACACGCCAAAGCTCCGCCCAATTCAGAAATACTGGGCTATTGTCAAGCGGAACCTAAAGAAGACCAAAAAAACTGCTAAGGACGAGCAGCAGTTCAAGGCAAACTGGCTTTCTGCGGCGAAGAAGGTGGACAAGGTGGCTGTACAAAATCTGATGGCAGGGATCAAGCGTAAGGCCCGGCAATTCGGATTTGGAAAAGCGGAAGCCTAACTGAATATTTTTCCTAAATTTTACACTAATTGAACTTGAAAAAGAAATTTAATTTGATTTTTTAAATAAACGATATCACCGATTTACACGCGTTTTCCCTTGACCAAATTTTGACCGTATCACCCTTTAAAATGGCTGGAATTATTATTTGCAGATCTATAGATGAAAATGTGCAATTTTCTTATGTTTTTTAGCATGCCAAATTTGAATTCAAGTGTGTGTTTGCAGATAAATTTGCACATAAATACATGATTTGGCAAGGCATCTGTAGCTGCGGTAGGAAGACCAAGGTTTTCTTACTGATAACTTATTTAATTCAGAGCTGCACAGAACGGAATGTCTTTCAAATCGAGTTTTGGCCAGATCTTGCAAGCTGTGATTACAGTAAAACAGTGCTTCAGTGGTATGAAACCAACGGGATTCAGTTTATACCGAAAGAACTCAACCCACCAAACTGTCCCCAGCTCAGACTGATAAAGAAATTTTGGGCTATTGGGCTAGCTGAAGATGAATGGCAGAGCCGTAAAAGCATCAGTGATTTGAGAACCATGTGGAATAAGATTGCCAAAACGATGGATGAGAATAGTATGCGCCGGTTGATAAAAGGTGTTCCGGGAAAAGTCCGCAAATACATTCAAAATCGAGATGATTCATTTTTGTTTGTATTTTCCCTTCAAAGTTCACATAAAGTCGAACATTTTAGTTAACACAGGATACTATTTTGTTAATGCATTTCCGAAATATGCGCAATAGTCTATGGTCCAATTCTAACTGGGCCACATCTTAATGGTAAATTCAAACGGATGTCAGTTAAACTTAACAATTACTCAAAATTTTAGTTTGTTTAAGTCAACTAATATGATGTTTGTGCCCAATTCATCGTGAAATTCTGGTTAAGACGTGGCTAGGTAGCTCAGTGGTTACCCGTTCTGCTTAATACTGAGCAGGTGGTCGGGAGTTCAATCCCAGGCCCGTCCCCTTCCTTGCTATTTGTCACTTGCCTCTTTAAAATAAAAAGCAGGCTACTGCGCTTTCATTGATCGCATCACTTACCACAGTGAATCCATGATCTAAAAATAACCTGCCTCACTAACACAACTATCCTTTCCTTGGCAATTGTAGAGATGCAGTGGTGATCACGGTCTCTAATAACAATGATTGTCAAACTAATCATCCTTCCCCCCCACCCCCTCCTCAGAGACCGTGAGGACGTGGCCGGCGCCGGTACTGATCTATAAATGGAATTAGTGAACTTGTACATTGAAGATGTAAAAGCTACTCCCAAGCTCCATCTATGTGGTTCTCTGTGCAATTACACTAGTTCTGATCAGTAAAGGAGTAGCAACCAACTACGATATTGCACGGTCTTTTTTAAAAAAACAAAAAATTCATCGTGAAATTCTGGTTAAATGAAACTAGAGTATATTTGCGTCAATCTTTTTTCTCAGTGTTTGATATGCTGCAAGTATCGATATTCGAAAAAATATAAGTGAAGGTCGTCTAACCAAATTACTGTCAGGATTCTTTCCCGTACTAGCTGCGTTTGTATTGGATTAGATTAAATAAGATTAGAAAAAATCGATGATTCGTGAGCTGAGCTTTGAGATTTTTGTTCACGTACTTTTTTAAAATCAAAATATGCATAATATCGAAATTCATTCAACTCAAATCTCCTTTCAGGCAACTAAATTCGTTTGGGACACGCATCGATAGAAGGTACACTTTTATTAAAGACACATCAGCTGAACTTTGCCCCAAGCAGGAATCAATCACGACGTTCATCACTTCCTGGAAGTAGTGGCGCTTATGCGTGTTGTAGGTGCGTCTTATGCACGAATCTTATCTCCTAAAGACTAAAGGGAGGTGGGTGACGACATGTTTGTCCGAATTTTCCTGGATGTGTCCATTCTGATTTCATCTTGTTTCATCATGTTTCGATAGGCGTGTAAATTATGCAGACCACCAGATGGCAGATTATGCATGAATATGGTTTTCGGATAAACATACTGGCGCGGCTTGTAAGACAAAGTGCGTATCTCGAAGAGGGTGATGAAAGTTCGTCGGACTTCCTGTTTCTAGGCCGGAAACAAAATACAAGTTGGGGCTTTCTTTTGTATCCCATCGGAATAATCAAACGTTCATGGTTTTGTGTACTTTTATTTTTCGACTTTAAAATCTATCTTAGCGACTGTTGTTTTTTTTCAGTTTCCATGTTTCCTTTTTAGTAATTAGATTATTAGTTATATAAATCACTAATTTCAACTGAAAACTAACCCGTCCTCTGCGGTAAGTATTTGTTTTCATGTTACCACTGAATTTTTGTTTTTTTTTTGTTATTATTCGTAACTAGCATTCCTATTTGTAATCGTTTCACAGAATCCTTTCAGTACAATTCTCGCCGATGGCATCAATTTTGTTGGTTGCAAGCGATCAAGTTCATGTTTGTTTTCCTAAATTTAAAGCAAATTGTTGAGGAAACAAAAAACGAAACGAGTGGGGGAGAAAACCTTGCTGCCAATCTGGAGAAACATTTCATCTAACGCTTACGACATGGAATCAAATTTCGTACAACTAGTAATAAAAGTCTATAAAATCTCATAAAAATTTCCTTATCGATCTTGATGTTTTTAAGTTTTTCATCTCTCGCCACGTGCTGCTCGGGTTCAAATCGTATGCTCGGTTTCATTTTTCAGAGTGATTCGTAAAATTTTGAACGAAATTCGCCAAACAATCCTACCGCAAAGAAGTATCGCAACGCAAGCAGTAAGGCAAATCTAACGACCAATCGAATAAGTTTTTATTTTGCTTTCCTGTAAATCTATGACAATTTGGGTAATTTATCCTTTCTCGATTTTAAGCAGTGCGATAGTTTTTTTGTTTATTTATTCTTCCTTAAAGCGCTATTGCTCAACATATCCATCACGTACACATATCAGCATTATCAACAGGAAACTAATCAATACATAACCTACATATAGGTGAATGCGCGTACCTCCGCGGAAAGTCCCTGCCGATCGCTTTCCAACAAGCATTTAGGACTTGCAGTGGGTCGTCGGCAAGGCCGAAGGTTAATAAATTATTATCATCCTCACACCTCATCCTACCGTTTGTTCGTTCGTTCGTCCGTTCGTTCGTGTGTTCCACTCAATTAGGCATTTCATCGATCGATCAATCCATCAACGGTTTTCCATTTGCGGGCTCCGCTTCCCGTCCGCTCCCATCCATTCGGTAATTAAATTTATGCGAACAGCAAAACAGGCGTATTGACCCCGCCTGGACGCATTTCATAGTTTTTCCCTTTTGTTTGTCCAATATCACAAAGCGAAAACTAATCTCTTTTGCCATTTTATTGTTTTCATTTTTTGTTTAATTTAAGCAATTTGTTTTAGTTTTTGTTTTTCATTTCAATATTTACTTCTAGTATGACGAACAACAGGTTAAATTTGGATTTTCTTTTCACCACTGTTTTTTTTCTGCTTTTGTTTTCATAATAATTTTCGTTAAGTAACATGTAAATGCAGTTTGTTTGTTTTTTTTCCTCTAAATATTTGTCCTTGCCCTGGTGAGTTGTAATTTTTTCTCCGGTCAAAGATTCACGGTTGCTTTTTTATATCAGTTTATTCTAGCAAATGTAGTTTTTGTTCTCTTTTTATTAAGGTTTAAAATATTCGTTTCTATATGTTTCACACAATTATCAGATTTTTTTTTATAACTTTTGTGTGTTGTTTTAATTTGTTTTCACATATTATTTATTCTCCTAGTTGCATTTAATGTTTCACTTTTGCTGTTCATCGTTTTTTCTTTCTTATTTTTTTCTTGTTGAGTGAAACTTTTGTGATGCTGCTCGAAAAAATTGCAAAGTGTATCCACTTTTGGAGGATTCTTTTCCGCTCTGGGCGTACGTGATTTGTGATGTTTGATCTTAACAAAAATGCCTGTATCAATTTCAAACATCGTCCTATTTTTTTTTCTGTAAAGCTGGGAAATAACCTTTCGATTTCATGTTCTAGCTACGGTTTTGTATTTCTTTTTTTATTTCGCTACTTGATGGAATGGCTTGAGTCCTGTGCAAATGACAATTTTCTGGATCGGTCATGAGAGTCTGTTCGTTTTAATAATGTGAAGTGAATGTTGGCCGGAATCTGTTTTGCAGTTGTAAGTTACTGTTCCGAACGTTTGATCAGATTCAACTAAATCACAGATGGGATTCACTTCGCAGGTGAAATTCGACTGAATATTGGCCTCGGTTCAATTGAATCTCAGGTTGGACTCAATTCCAGAAATTTGACCCGGACAAAATTCATCTAGATACTAGGATCAAATACTATAATTCAGGGATCAAATACGAAAAGACATTCGATTGAATACTACCTAGGATTCCACTTAAACCCAAATTAGAATCGACTGAATCTCAGATGGCATCCGACTGAATCCAAAATGTGATTCTCCTGAATTCAATACGAAGTGAACAAAATGAATCTCGTTCAGGATTCAACTGAAACCCAATCTGAATTCATCTGCTTTACAGTTGCCATTTACCTGAATCTCACACAAACAAGAAAGGGAAGGGGACGGAATCCAAAATTAACGTTAGGATTGAATTCTAGTACGGATTCAACTTAATCCCTAATATGAATTTACCGGATCCTAGAGGAGATTTGACAAAATCTCAGAAACAATTCAATCATTCAATCACTAACAAAACTCAGGTAAATTCTGTTATGATTGAGTAGAATCCTAGGCGGCTCTCAACTGAATTCCTCATGAGGACCGGATGACATATAAATTCGATTCATCAGAATCTAAGCCGAGATTAAACAACATCATACAGGATTAAATTCAATCCCAGATGGAGTTCAAACAAGACTGAATTCAGCTGAACCTATTGAATGGAATCTCAATTCAGCTAAATCATACACAATTCCATAAGTTTGAGTCGATTCAAATGAGTTCATGACGAGATTCTGCAGAATTCGTGACAAGATTCAACAGAATTCGTGTCAAAAATCAACTGAAATCGTCTCGAGATTCAACTGAATTCGTGACGAGATTCAACTGAATTCATGACGTGATTCAACTGAATTCATGACGAGATTCAACTGAATTCGTGTCGAAATTCAACTGAATTCGTGGCGAGATTCAATTGTATTCGTGACGAGATTCAACTGAATTCGTGACGAGATTCAGCAGAATTCGTGACGAGATTCGGTTGAATTCGTGACGAGATTCAACTGAATACGTGTCAAGATTCAACTGTATTCGTGACCAGATTCAACTGAATTTGTGACGAGATTCAACTGAATTCGTGACGAGATTCAATTGTAATCGTGTAGAGATTCAGCTGAGTTCATGACGAGATTCAGTTGAATTCGTGACGCGATTCAATTGAATTCGTTACGGCATTCAACTGAATTCGTAACGAGGTGCAGCTGAATTCATGACGAGATTTAACTGAATTAATGTCAAGATTCCGCTGAATACGTTACGAGATTCGGTTGAATTTGTGATGAGATTCAACTTTATTTATGACGAGATTCAACTGTATTCGTGACGAGATTCAACTGAAATCGAGTCGAGATTCAGCTGAATTCGAGATAGGGTTCAACTGAATTCACGAAGAGATTCAACTGAATTCGTGACAAGATTCGACTGCATTGGCGACGAGATTCAACTGAATTCATGAAGAGATTCAACTGAATTCGTGAGCAGATTCACCTGAATTCGTGACGAGAATCAATTGAAACCGTGTTCAGATTTAACAGAGTTCGTGACGAAATTAAGCAGAATTCGTGACGAGATTCAACAGGATTCGTGTCACGATACAACTGAAATCGTCTCGAGATTCAACTGAATTTGTGACGATATTCAACTAAATTCGTGTCAAGATTCAATTGAATTCGCGAATAGATTCAACTGAATTCATGACGAGATTCCATGGAATTCGTGACGAAATTCAATTGAATTCGTGACGAGATTCGGTTGAATTCGTGACGAGATTCAATTGAATTCGTGTCAAGATTCAACTGAGATTCCTCTGACTTCATGACGAGATTCGGTTAAATTAGTGACGAGATTCAACTGAATTCGTGTCAAGATTCAACTGTATTCGTGACGAGATTCAACTGAATTCGTGTCGAGATTCAACTGAAATCGTGTCGAGATTCAGCTGAATTCGAGAGGGGATTCAACTGAATTCACGAAGAGATTCAACTGAATTCGTGACAAGATTCGGCTGAACTCGCGACGAGATTCAACTGAATTCATGAAGAGATTCAACTGAATTCGTGAGCAGATTCGCCTGAATTCGTGACGAGATTCAATTGAAACTGTGTTCAGATTTAACAGAGTTCGTGACGAAATTCAGCAGAATTCGTAACGAGATTCAACAGAATTCTTGTCAAGATTCAACTGAATTCCTGACGAGATTCAACTGAATTCAAGTCAATATTCAACTGAATTCGTGAAGAGATTCAACTGAAGTCATGTCGAGATTCAACTTAATTTGTGACGAGATTCAACTGAATTCGTGACGAGAATCAATTGAATTCATGACGAGATTCAATTGAATTCATGACGAAATTCAATTGATTTTGTGACGAGATTCGGTTGAATTCATGACGAGATTCAACTGAATTCGTGTCAAAATTCAATTGAAGTCAGATTCAGCTGAAGTCATGACGAAATTCAATTGATTTTGTGACGAGATTCGGTTGAATTCATGACGAGATTCAACTGAATTCATGTCAAGATTCAGCTGAATGCGTTACGAGATTTGGTTGAATTTGTGACGAGATTCAATTAAATTCGTGACGAGATTCAACTGAATTCGTGACAAGATTCGGTTGAATTCGTGGCGAGATTCAACTGAATTTGTGTCAAGATTCAACTGAAATTCAACTGACTTCGTGACGAGATTCGGTTAAATTCGTGACGAGATTCAACTGAATTCGTGACGAGATTCAACTGAATTCGTGACGAGATTCAACTGAATTCGTGACGAGATTCAACTGAATTCGTGACGAGATTCAACTGAATTCGTGACAAGATTCAACTGAAGTCATGTCGAGATTCAACTAAATTCGTGACGAGATTCAACTGAATTCGTGACGAGATTCAATTGAATTCTTGTCGAGATTTAACTGAATTCGTGACGAAATTCAACTGAATTCGAGTCGAGATTTAACTGAATTCGCGACGAGGTTATATTGAATTTGTGTTAAGATTCAACTGAATTCGTGAAGAGATTCAACTGAATTCGTGAAGAGATTCAACTGAATTCTGGTCAAGATTCAACTGAAGTCGTGTCGAGATTCAACTGAATTCGTGAAGAGATTCAATTGAATTCATGACGAGATTCAATTGATTTCATGACGAGATTCGGTTGATTTCGTGAAGAGGTTCAACTGAATTCGTGTCAAGATTCATCTGAAGTCAGATTAAGCTGAATTCTGATGAGATTCGATTGAATTCGTGTCGAGATGCAACAGAATTCGTGACGAGATTTAATTGAATTCGTGACGAGATTCAGTTGAATTCGTGACAAGATTCGGTTGAATTCGTGACGAGATTCAATTGAAATTGCGTCAAGACTCAACTGAATTTCTGATGAGCTTCAAAATGAATTAATGACGGGATTTAACTGAATTTGCAAAGAGATTGAACTGAATTCGTGACGAGATGCAACTGAATTCGTGACGAGATTCAACTGAATTCGCGAAGGAATTCAACTGAATTCGTGACGAGATTTAAAAACATTCGTGACAAGATTCAACTGGATTCGTATCAATATTTAACTGAAATCATGTCCAGATTCAACTGAATCCACGACAAGATTCAACTGAATTTGTGACGCGATTCAACAGAATTCGTGACGAAATTCAACTGAATTCGTGTCGAAATTTAAATGAATTCGTAACGAGATTCGGTTGATTCAACTGAATTCGTAACCAGATTCAACTGAATTCGTGATGAGATTCAACTGAATTCGTGATGAAATTCAACTGAATTCATGACGAGATTCAAATGAATTCGTGAGGAGATTTGGTTGAATTTATGACGAAATTTAACTGAATTCGTGACGAAATTCAACTGAATTCGTGACGAGATTCAACTGAATTCGTGTCAAGATTCAAATGAATTTGTGACGAGATTCAACTGATCTCGTGACGAGATTCACCTGAATTCGTGACGAGATTCAACGCAATTCGTATCGAGGTTTAACTGAATTCGTGTCGAAATTCAACTGCGGAAAA